>PQWD01000685.1:0-72629 GCA_019425675.1 Leucinodes orbonalis
ATGATTATAGATTTCAAGACTATATTTTCAGGCTGCACAAATTCTAGTAACGGTAGGTAGTTTTCATACGACCCAGTTGTAGGGTTTTGGAGATGTTAATATTTTGGTTTATAACAGTATTCCTGTTTTTTTAATTGCTTTGGTTTTGCATAACAATTAGCGGAATTGGATCCCATAATACTCGTAGGTACAATGGTTCATTTATGATTATATATTTTGCCAAGAACATCATCATCATCACATCAGTAGTACGTCTCCATCGAGGGGCACGAGCCGACCCGTATAGGGTGTGTAGTCCTTAGTCGTCCACGCCGGCCCAGTGTGGATTGGCCGACTTCACGCACAATTTTTGAATCTCTTTGCAGACATGCGCAGGTTTTCTTACGATGTTTTTCTTCACCGTAAGAGCGTCGGATAACGATCATATAATTTCGAAAATTCGAAAACACGTGGCCGGATTTGAACCTGTGCCCTCCCGATCGGATACCAACAGTCCTCACTATTGGGCCACCAACGCTTGCCATAAACACGCTTTACATTATTCCAACTAACACCACACTTATTTGTATTTACCTCCATCGAATAAACAAACATTACAAATAATATTGGCTACAGCTTACAAGAGCGACCCAAATCGATGATAACGTTTTATATCCGGGATTGCTCATCCAATATCCAAGCAATATCTGTCGATGGCTGTTCGCTATCCAGCTTTGTTATTAGCCGAAAAATTATACCCATCTGACAAGCGACAAGTTAATAGGTCGGTATGATACTGACGCAATCGTTGCAGTGTAATTTTACGACAGAATAGATTTTTTAAAGTGTGAACACAGGACCGGTTAAAGCTCAAACCCCCTTCCTATAGAAGTATATATGTATATTATTTTCCTTGTGTTGAATTATAATGTTTTTAAATCGAAAACCTTCATGCACGCCTGCGAAGAGATTCGAAGGTTGTGTGTGAAGTCGTCCAACCCGTACTGGGCCCGCGTGGACGACTAAGGCCTAATCACCCTATACGGGTAGGCTCGTGCCCCTCGGTGGGGACATTTAATGAGCTGATGATGATGAAATCGAAAATTAAAATACACCACAATTTTAAATTACAAATACCAACAGGCCAAAACTCTGAAGCACTGAAAATCCAAGTATCAAAATTAATTTTTGTGCTTTACTTTGGTATTTTAAATGTTTTTTTATTATTTTTGATGTTCATAAGTGCTTTTTTAAGCCTAATCTGAATAAATGGATTTTAACATGACTTTGACTTACCTATGCAGTAACTCTGATGGGCAAACATTGACCATGACGAATTCGTAAACTTATGAATTTGTGTCATGTTGTGTAGTGACGAATTCATAAACTTATGACTTCGTGAATTTTTGTGTGGTGGCGAATTCATAAAGTTTTGAATTCGGCATTTCCATTTGTATATCATAACACACAACTGATTGCTTATACAGTTATATAATATGTTAGATTCCACTTCTAAAATGTTATCAAGATTAATAAGTTCAAAGTACTTAAAAGTTTAATCATCACCAAGCGATAGTAAAAACACTATAAGGCAACATAAAAAGATACCTTCGCCTAACTTAGTTTTTTCTTAATATTTCAAAAGAATAGATGTACTCACTTTTAGTTGATGCTACAAGAGAAAGCACTTGTGTCCTTTTATAATAAATGAACCATCATACCTAATGGGAAGGAATGACCCCGTCATTTCCTTTGACACAACGCAGAATGGATAACGCGTATTATTTTAATGTTACTCCGGCAAATTAGCAAAATGAGGAAGTGGAGTTTGTGCTTTCGGCAAAAAAGGTTCAATTTAACAGAGAATTAGAGACACTCGGATGATTGATGTTGCTTGTGAATTATGCGCTTTGAATTGTACCTACTAATCTTATGTGTTTTACGTATAATTATGGTTGCTTTGATGGATTCAGATTTTCCAATTTTAGGTTAATTAGTAAATAAATGGAGGTTATATACGTAAAAGCACAATTCGTATTATTCGTGAATTTTGTTAGCATTTTTGGTTTGCGATGTGTCGAATGAATGACTGCAATAAGTTGATTCAGTGCAGAAACTAACTTTTTCCAGGAAATTGCATCCATTTTTTTCGATACCTCTAACTCTAATGCATTGCAGTTCAGTGACAGTGTAAGTCCCAGTTAATGTCCGAACCTCACATAGTCTATGGTTAGGTGGTGTGGTGAGGTGGAATTAGGAGTCTTTGAACTCACCACAGACACGCAAGAAGACGAAATTTATTTGAGTCACACACTAACTGGAAATAGGGAATTATTATCATCTATTACTATTTTTTTTATTAATAAAATTACATCTACAGACTCATGGTTCGTACTCTTTTAAGTTTAAGACTATTTTGTTAATTAATTATTATAATATTATGTTAGTGCTCCGCGCATGGGGCAAAATAATTGGTTAAAGGGGGAATGGGATAACAGTCAGAATTTAAATAAATAAATATTTACATTAGGTAGGTTCTAACCCGCATTCGGCCCGCGTTGACGACTAAGGCCTAAATACCCTATACGGGTAGGCTCGTGCCCCTCGGTGGACGTTTAATGAGCTGATGATGATTAGGTAAAGAAGGAGGGGGTGAATAATAAAAAATAAATGAATGAAATGACATCATAAATACTCTTTCTCTATTTTATACAATAATAGTAGCAATAACTCTTACATTTAGTTTTTTTATTTATTTACATTATTTAAGTCTTACTTTTCCTTTATTTTTTTTTAAATACATTTATATCTATTATTTTATTGGGGATACATATAACTGGTTTGTTTATATGACTTTATACGACCTAGTACCTATATAGTAAAAATACCATATGATATCAAATCCAAATCATTCACATAAATACTCAATTTTTCCCGAAAAATGGCATCAAATTCCCGCCCAGACGCTTCCCGAGCACAAGATAAAATCTAGATAAAGTCCATTGAATATTTCAATATGTGCCACACCTGTATATCATTTCTTTTAACCGGTACGTAAAGTCAAATGTTATTGCAGATTTGAATCTTACGCTTCTCCTAATTCAACGGAAGATTTTTATTTATTTATTATTTATGCAAACATAAACATAGAAAATGAACAAATGTGATTGAAATATAAGTACAAAGGTACTACTTATTCCATATGGAATCTCTTCCAGCAGTCCTAAGAAAGGAAAATAAATAACTGAAACAGGCAGATTAAGTGCACATCCATGTATAAGCTTAATATGCTACGAAATCTTAAACAAATATAAAAACAATAAAATAAAAATACATATTTAATAAACCTCCATCCCCTTTGCAAGAACTACAAACATACAATAAAAACAGAACATTACAATACACATACAAACCAGAACAAAATAATTATATTTATACTCGTATATGTTTTCAATGAAAATAATTAAAATAAATAATTTTACATATATAAAATAAATTGATATATCAACTAGAAAGATAGAATTCCTTGACACGTTTTTTTAAAAATGGAAACACTAGGGCTGTCACGAATCTTATTTTATTTATTTTTGTTTTATATGCAAATTCCTTTGCTATCCTCTCCTTTACTAATTGGCAGACTTGACAATGAGTCGTCTAGGTAGGTACCACCGCAGTCCCGTGAAACAGGAGTGTTATGCACCTTTGTGTTTCGGGATGAGAGCACTGTAGCTAGTAAAAGGACGCAGAGCGGCTTTGATGAAGGATGATACCTGTTTATCAGTTGTTAGTCTTGAATCTTGCCCTGCTTATAACTACCAACGACATTCCTACATAGAACGAAAAAAAAACCCAAGTTTCGTCATAAAGGGGATAAAAGAGATGTGATGGGGTTTTATTTAAAACAGAACTTTATGATACGATCCACGGCACCCCCTTTATAGCATATGCCGTGAGCCACGTATTGCGTACGCTATTTTTTATTCATCCGCAAAAATGACGCCTACGTTTACAGTTTTTTCTTTTGTAATAAATTGTATTACGTGTATGCTCAAGTAAGATATTTCTTTTTGCGACGACGTCGGCTTTTGCTTTCTTATATGTGTCATAGGCTGCTTGTTGAATCGGACGGATCGATAAATGCCCAAAATTTCCTCAATAGTGGACATAAATATAAGAATGGACCGACGACTTGCAAACGGTCGCTGGTGGAAGCTAGTAAAAAAAGCTGAGCAGCGGGATATATTCTGCAGAATGGGAGAGACGAATGTTCAACAGAGATCTGTTGTTGGTAGATACCAAGGGCCACTTGGGGCGCAGCCCAGGGCCCCGTGGTAACTAGGGGCCCCTAGACCCCGCTAAAACAATAGGCGATTCAGTTTCCCTCTTAGAAATAAGGTTGCCTTTTGTAAAATAATACTTGCGTATATTAAAATATATATTTTTGTGTAATGAATTAATAGCATTAATATATCAGATCAGTGTTTGCAGAGCCCTGAGATGCCCCGATGCTGCGCCATTGGGTACAATTGCATACCCAGTTCTAGTATAGTTGTCAGGTATAATTGTGTTTTTTAATATTTATTTAGTTTTAAGTATAAAATGTTACTAACATAGGGATTAAGTTTATGTAATACTAACAAATACATATGGACTTTGTCTGAAATAAATATATATTATTATTATTATATAGAAACAGTTTTTTGACATGACTATTAGTATCCCCCTCAGTTGTTTCAGCCCAGGGCTCCACAAATTCAAGATCCGTCCCTTTGATAGGTTGAGGAGGACATATTAGACTTCACTGATAATGATTGTATATTTTAAAGAAACCATTTAGGCTTCGTCGAAAAAGAACTGACATTGTTTGGATAAATTGGTTTACAGTATATGTATGGTAAAAAAATAACGATACACCCAAGATTCGAAACCTATCAAAACAACAAGCGTTATTGCAAATCCGTTTTGGAACGCAAAATGCCCAGGGTGTTTCACGAAGAACCTGATTCAATGATCAGCCTCCGACATTAGGTATGCGTTTCGTATTCATGAAATGGTCGTTGAAGTTTGGTGTACCGCACAGTAGCAGTTTCGTAGTTACAAACACTATCAAGTTTTTGATAAACTTTAATTGTTTTTTCTGCTACCTATGGCATTTATCCCTAAATGAAGGACTGCATAAATGAACTCAATTATTAACAACCTTGGTTGAGATGTCGGCTTCTACACCAAAGGTTCCAGGTTCGATCCTCGGGCAGTACAAACATTTGTGTGCACGAACATGTCTGTTTATTTGGATTGGTCAAAGTCATTCTTTGTAGATAATATGTATGTAAAAAATGTATGTAAGTATGTTTATCAGTTACTTAGTATCCATATTACAGGCTAATGTTCAATTTGGGGCTAGATGGTGCTGTGTGAATGTCAGTGGATATTTATATCTCCCCATGTCGATCTTGTGGAAAGGTTTGATGTTAACGCGTACTAATTCGCATTGGAGTTATTGGGTTACGGCCCAAATCTCCATATACTTTCCCATGCAAGGAAGTCTGTGCCCTGAAAAGGAAATTAATTTATTTTTAATTATTCATTTTAAACCTAAAACTTAAAACCTATTAAAGAAAGGCAGATTATAAACTTGGTGTCCAATGCCAATTTTATGGTTAATACGAAAAGAAAAAAAAATGTTTTACCCTCACAGATATCTTTCAAAACGCACAACCCGTAATGATGCTATCCGACAACTTTATCCGATTCCATTCGTGTCTGCAGAAATGGGTTTCGCAACTGTTATTAACTTTTAACAAGTACCCTATCACTTGTTGGGCATTACTGGCTGTTATGAGTTGGTTAAGCTGTTAATGTTATAAATTCTATATAATAGTGACATCAGAATCACAGGTTATCTGTTTATCTCTACTAATATTATAAAGTGGAAAACATTGTTTCTATATATCTATTCAACCTATCGCAGTCCACTGCTGGACATAGGTCTCCCCCATTTTACACCTGATATCCCGGTCCACCGCTTTCCTCATCCAGCCTCCACCAGCGACCTTCCGTAAGTCGTCGGTCCATCGGTCCGGGCGTCCCACGCTACGCTTGCCGCGACGCGGTCTCCACTCCAGAACTCGTCTGCTCCAACGGCCATCGGATCTGCGACATATGTGACCAGCCCACTACCATTTCAACTTGCTTCTTTGTAATGAGTAGGCTCAAAAACTACTGGACTGTTTTTAAATACATTTTACCATTTGAAAGCTACGTTATCCATAAGTAACATAGGCTTAATTTTATTTTGGAAAATACTTTTTTTTTAGTAAAATGAAGCAATTGTTTACCGCGCGGCAGCGAGCTTTTATATTATGTTTTACTGCAGTAAATATAATCTTATACCGTGGGTAACACCGCAGGGAATAGCTAGTTAATGATAGAGCTTTAAACTACGATATTAAATTGCTGGATGTAATGATGACGTTGATGACCTATCTGATGGAATGGTTGAGAAGTCAGTCTTTACATCTAGGGTTCCGGGTTCGAAACAATCAAATTTATAAAAAATACAACGTATTAATGATTTTATCTACGCGTATACTCAATAGAAATTATTTATACAAACACTTATACTATTGTCTAATTAATATAATTATTATATTTAATGTTGAACCTATACGGCGCTCTGAAACTCTAGCCTTAGTTTTGAATACCTAAAAATGTTGCCCTGACAGGGTCATGTTGAGAAACCTGTACTAATATTATAAGACCATTGTTAACCAACATGCACAATAAATGAATATGAATATCTTTATTATGTATTCCGAAGTTGTTGTGTATTGGAAAGTTAGTACTTTGTAGCGCGAACAATCATCGAGTGGGAACAATCGGGTAATAGTCGACGCCAATTTGTAATTAACCGGTAATATCTGGAACGATCCTATTACGACGCTGGTAATGGTTATTTTCGTGGTTCAATTGTGATAGTACGAGATTGTAAGTTTATCTTAATAAAAGAACATGAGTAAAGTACCCTGGTTTACATATTTATGTTAAAATTAATAGTAATATATACCTACATATGTCACTAGTTTGCGTTTGCGGTCAGGTCATAAACCATTTGTTTTCAAGATTAAATAAAATTAATCGATTTTTCCAATTGTATGGTTTGCCACATTAGAGAAGTTGTATATCATACTTTGATGGAGTGTATACGTATGAGAGACGAGGGTTAAGATTTTGAAAATGTTAACAAGGTAAGTCTAAGAGGTACTAGCTTGAACAATACAATATTGGCACAGCTAACCTCTGAAAATGCGTTCAGATTGTACAAAGTTGTATTAAAGTGAGTAAAACTTAGAAGTCTATAAAATAATGTAAAATATAGTATGATCACAGGCTGGCATAGTCGCTAAGTTACTTAAGCCTTAATAAAGGTTAAAAAGAACATGAACGGTTCATTTCGTATGGTATAATTCTGGAAGCCTTAAGGCACACACTTTTTCACAAAAAAAAAACAGAACGCCTGAACAAGGACAAAGAAGCGCTCTTTCATTATATCAAAAATAAGTTTTATTAATTAAATAAATAAATATCCACTGACAGCGCCATGTAGCCCTAAATTAAGCGTGCATCCTGTATTATGGGTACCAAACAACCGATAAACATACTATATACAACCGGTACACCAAATGGTCGTCAGACAACATTATGAAGACATCCCGTTTATAGTTCGTAGTTTATACTTTTAATTGTAATTATGGTTTCAAAATAGTTTTATGTATAATGCTATGCAATTGAGGTTAATTTTACTTGACGCTTAACCGAGAAACTGCTTTTAAAACCTAGCGCCCCCAACTCCTACATTTGCCGTGAAAGGCTAGTAGCTCCAAGTTGTAACTCGATTCTGCTGGAGGAAAAACAACATTGCAAACTTAAAAGCCATTTTAAAAACTATCTAAGTAGATATATTACAGATGCAACGGCAAATTGTAAATAGCGCGGACCCGCTGCGAACTTGGACGATGGTAGTTCACACCACGGCCCCGATTCCGCCAATATTAATATGACCGCCAATGACGCCTTAAGGCCAGTGTTGCCCCTTAGCCCTTTTGTGGCTAGATCTAGCACTTTTTAGTATAGTTAACGATTTAACCATCAAATTAAGTTTTCGACATGCTATCATGTGCTTTTTTGCTATTTCATCGGTCAAGATGAAAAAATAAACGGCTTCATGTTGATTATTTCAGCATGTTAGTTCAGAAAATCTTTTAATGCTCAATCTAGCCCTTTTAACTTCTCAAAAAGCCCTTTTTCTAAAACTAAGGTGGCAACATTGCTTAAAACGCCAGCCACAATAGATTTTCTATTGTAAAATAAAATAAATAAATAAATATCCACTGACATTCACACAGCGCCATCTAGCCCCAAGTAAAGCGTGAAGCCTGTATTATGGGTACTGAACAACGGATAAACATACTTATATACATTTTTTTTTTAAATACATACATATTATACATAGAAAACACCCAGACTATTACAAACATACATGTTCATGCATACAAATGCATTGTGTCTCGATTCCCGGCGTTCAAAGGCTTTATAAATGCGCTAATAGAGTCGTTATTTTGTCTCAATAATAACATTTTGCACTCATTCGTTCTGTTTTATGGTGGATTTTAATTGGTTTTTTTTATTTCTTTTATTTTAAATTAATAACATTACAGATGTATCGGAATTTAGAGTTGGATATTTAAAGTGTCGTAATGTGTATTAGTAGAATCGAAGCCTTGTTCACACCAGTTCGGACCGGTTGCACTAGTTCAAACTGCATTGTTACAGCACTTGCGGCGCTTCCTCACGGTATAACCATTTTAATTTGATGGCTTAAATGTACTTTTAACGTTTTGAACTCGGAATTACCATTCGTTTAACAATTCTAACAGTCTACAGGTAGACTTTGTGTCGACTTCACGATAGTAAAGCGTTTTGCATACTAATTTTCCAGAGAAAAACAAAATTGCAAATTTTATTATGTTGGGGTGCAGATGAGATGACTTACTACGGCACTCTAAACCGCTATGTTAATCTGCAGTCTCTGCATGGTTTACAATTGTTATCTGCATAAAGATAACAATGAACCCTAAGGTTGCTCGCCTTGTGCACTTGTCCACTATTTAAGATGTTATTATACATACAAACCTTCCTCTTGAATCACTCCATCTATTAAAAAACGCATCATAATCCGTTGTGTAGTTTTCAAGATTTAAGCGCACATAGGGACATGGGGACAAAAAAGCGACTTTGTTTTATACGATGTAGTGAAGTGTTTAGCTGATAACTTATGCTCAAATTTAATTTGAAGGAAGAAGTGGATGTGGCGCTGACATGTTTATCATTTAATTTGTACAAATTTAAAGCAATTGCAATTATTTCTAAAAATGACGCATAAATAGCCGTAGCAAACTTTTATTTATTTATTTATTTCATAGGAGGACCAACAGCAATGAAACACAAAAATATACACAAATAACAACAGGTAGCCAATTATAGGTCCTCACAAATAAAGATTGTATACAAAAGAACACCCGAATGCTCAATAAGACTAAACAATTAAAATACAACTAATGAGCCAACACAAAATCAACACAAGAAACTACTTAAATTACTTTTCTAAAGGTACTTTAAAAAAAATCCTGCTTAAAGCACTCCTCGCCGAAGCCACACTAGTATTGAAGAGATCAAAGTCAAAATAGCATTTAATTGATTGAATTTATCACCAACGCGCCACAGATATTCATTTTGCCTATAGTTAGTACGGACTTGTGGAAGGAAAAGAATGTTGTGTTTCCTTAAACATCTAATTGGCACACTCAATCTAACACGGCTCAATAAATCAGGACAATCAATCCAGAGGAAAGTTTTAATAAAAAGGTAATATCATTTATGTTTCGCCGCAACTTCAAAGGGAGAAGGTGATGTTTTCTACACAGCTCGTGGTAATTTGAGGCATCATACATAGTATTCGTACGATAACACAAGAACCGGATAATTTTTTTTTTGGATTCTTTCAATTCGTGATATATAAATTAAATATCTAGGATTCCATACCTGACTTGCATATTCTAAATTACTACGCACGAATGAACAATATAATATTTTAATTGTTTTAATTTGGTAGAATTCTTTTGAACAGCGCATAACGAAACCCAATGATCGAGATGCTTTAGCAACAATGCTGTCTATATGTGAATCAAACAATAATTTGGAGTCATGAACCACACCCAGACCACGGACTACTTTATGGCGCAAAATTATTTATGACAAACTAAATTTATGAAACCGGCGGTTTCAGACCAAACTGCTGGCAAACTATGTTGAAGTGTCGATCGGTTGAGTGTCGGTATTTTCCATCGACGTCGAGAACCAAGTTTTGGATGAGGTTAAATCAAAATTTTGCTCGCCAGAAGGTAACTAGTTGGGGTGTACCCCGTTTTAATTGCGATGTCACATACAGGAGCATATAGTAATAGAAGCGCTTAAAAAAGTTCGTGATTGGATATTTTATACAAATTTTGTAATACCGCTAGATAACGTTTTTGGTAGCTGAGATATCATTTCTTTTGGGACAGCAAACAAAAGTAAATAGACATTTCGAAGCAAACCGTGGTTTGTGTAAAATGTACTTGCCAGAGCCGTGCTAAGGGAAACAGGTAAGAAAAAGTAAAATAATTTAAAATCTTCATTTTTAAGGAAACGTCAAATTACGTCAGTTTTATTACTAGAATTGCTTAGATAAACAATAAACGAACTAGATAGATGCACGAACGAACAAAAGAGTCGCGTCAGTTAGGCTGAATTTTGATTCATAATCACGTCGCTCGCTACATGTCATAATGACATAATAGTGTGATAGTGCTTTTAATTTGATGAAAAAAATGAGCGTCGGTGGCTCAATGATGTGGACTGTGGCCTGTCGTTCGCCGGGAGGGCTGAGGTTCAAATCCCCGCCACGTACCAATGTCTTAGAATTTTCTTAATTAAATGAAAGAAACCTGCATACGCTTGCGAAGAGATTCAAAGGTTGTGCGTGAAGTCGACCCATTATTATTATGGGGTAGGCTCGTGCCCCTCGGTAGGGACGTATTATGAGCGATGATGATGATGCTTTTAATTTTGTACTTTTTCAATGACGCGTGTAGGTCAAAATTCAAATGAATAATTTTATTTTTTAATGTAACGTAAAATATGTTTTTTTTTGTTGACGTTTCTTCGCGATTGTGTGACCTCAGTTGTTGCAAATGTCTATGGGCGGCGGTGACACTTTCCATCAGGTGAACCGCATGCTCGTTTGCCTCCCTATGTTATAAAAAAAAAGTTAATAATAACAAGAGGACTAATGTGGAAGTTTCTTGACTGGTATGAATCATTTAAGAGTTTTGAAACTCTAAAATAATAGGCAACAGTTGGACATGTTCAGGTGGAATCATATTTTTTTTCAGAAATTCTGAGAAACAGCCTCGCAATTAGACTTAATGATTCCATAGGTGCCAGCTGTGGTCGAGGACTATAACTAAGCATTTGATTCCTACTTTGACTTTTACTACTCAGGTCTGTAAAAAAATATGTTTTAAAAACTTATATTCCAGTAGTTTTTATTGAATATTTTGGAATAAAATCCTTTTTAGAGATAAACTGGCATTACTTAATGCTCCTATTTGTTACTATTAAGTTGTCAACTCATGAGCAAACTAAAATAAATGACTTTAATCGCAAATGTTGGCTAAACTTTTTTTATTCCATATAGCAGGCAGTTTATCAAACCCAAATCCACCCCTGTTTCAGTCCACGTTGTCTGGATTCATAATTCGGTCACGCGGTGCTCGCTCCACTCGACACAATTATGACCCCAGACGTGAGCTGACAAGGGAATCACTGTAAATACAAAATTATATAACATTACCACAATACCTTCTTTTAGTTGAGGATTCTTCCAAAGCAACTGATTTTATTTAAAACTAGCTATTCCCCGTGGTACTATATTTGGGTAGCCTGTTTTTCCTTATTACCTGTCAGAATAAGTCCGGTCCAAATCGGTCCAATCGGTCGGTTTCAAAGATTACCCGGAACAAACAAAACTTTAAAAAAATTGTTTTGGTGTATGTAGTACGTATATACTATGTAAAGTATACGTATGCTTATATCAATACTACAAACAGACACTCCAATTTATTTATAGCATAGCTCGCTCCATTGCGCGTTGAGTGACTTTGAACTTGTGAACCAATCCTCAGTCAGTGTCTATGTCTCAGCTATGTATGCTAGCATGCGTAAGACGCATTGTTAATAAACTTTCGTCTTTATGCATTTTTTTATTAGGTGTCAATGTCAGTGGATATTTATTAATTATTTATTTACAGAGGCGTTCTTCACTTCAAGCTCGTCTGCTCCAACGACCACAAAATACTTTAATATTCAATTAATCCTACTATATAGATTCACAAGCAGCGGTTACATATCACGCTCACGATATATCAGTTCGATACCAGCACCGCGAAATTCACGTCCAGTTTTTTCAGCAAAACTAATGTAATCCCGAATAAATTTTTATATCGCGACGCAAAGGGTGATAATCCCGTTTTTGGGGCTCGCCGAAAAATTCACCAGCGTCCTGCTATGAAATTTCATTCGGCGCAATCAAATCGGGTTTAAGGGTACATTTTTAATAAAATACTCAACTTTTTGCATGGATTGAAGGGCGAGTGTAAACTAACACAGGGCTGCGTTTGTGTAGTTGACGACCCGGGAACACCATGCCGATTGTAACAAGCAAGGATTTGTATGTCCAATTGCTTTTTTGTTAGCAATAGGAATAATAAACAAATATCCAACCACATTCCCACAGTTAGGACTGTGGGAATGACCTAAGCATGAATTTTATAATAAGGGTAACAGACAACAAGATAAACATACTTTTATGTTTTTTCTGTAAATACGTACATCATTTTCATCAGCTCATTACACGTCCCCACCGAGGGGCACGAGCCTACCCTTATATGGTGAATCGGCCTTAGTCGTCCACGCGGGCCCAGCGCGGATGGGTCGACTTCACGCACAACCTTTGACTCTCTTCGCAAGCGTATGCAACCTGCATACGCTTGATCCTTCACCATAGAAGCGTCGGATAAACGTAGCGAGGTTCGAACCTGCAGTCTGAAACTTAGCACCTAGTCTGTAATAAGGGGACAACGGATAAATACGTACACATTATACATAGAAACAACCAGACTAATACCAGCCGACATGTTTATGTGTCCAGTACATCTTTTCGAAAGATAGACCCATAAAATTGTTTTATAAAACACTAATTTCTGTCAATTACATGAACCGAGGAATAAATAGAATTGTTACTTGGCATAACAAAATGGCTGGGTCGGCTAAAAGGAAAATCAAAAAGGGCGAAATTGTAGAATCAGTTGCTGCCGGTGATATTTCCTGGGTGATACGACCCGGTGATCTTCAAAAAAGAGCGTTTTCTAATTTAAAAACCGGCAACGCATTTTAGTGCCCCTGGAACTAAAAATCTACATGGTGGTGTCATTTACCATCAGATGAGCCGTTTACTCGTTTGCCCCCTATAGCATAAAAAACTTCTCGGGTCAGAAATAATTTATTATTTTTGCACATCGCAACACAAGTATAACAAAAAGACAGTAAAAACACACAAAATGACAATTTCATTGTACTAAGACGTCCAAAGTAATTAGACAGCATGTACCGTGGTCCGGTGATCGCACCCTGAAGCTGATTTTCCGTGAGCCCGAGTGAGTAATTTATAAATGTAAGAGTTTATTACGAGTATACTTACTTGGCAAGCAAATCCAAGGACTCTTACTAGTCGACCCGCGACTTGTCCATCATAACCCCAACTAAAGCGCCCCTAATTCGCGGGCTTAAGTCCCGAGCGAAATTACTCCCATTTATATCCGCTGCCGTGTGAAATTAGATTGCTTTACTTAAATTGAAATCTTCAAGTTAAGGTCCAGTTCTATTTATTATTTCTTTGTTGCTCAGATTTAAGATTTTGAAAGAAAGAAAGAAAATTGTTTATTCGGTGCACCAAATTTACAAATACAATCAAATTCTATAACTTAATATAACAGTAAAAAAGTTGAAATAAGGGACCGAAAAGGCATGTACTCAGCATGGTGTCGCGGCACGAAAACGTACCGAAACGCTGATCTTCCGTAGATACCTTATTTGAAAGAGGGACAGAGCTACACGCAGTGCGGATACAAGATAATATACATAACCATATTGTGGATACATTAAACAAGTACGATATAAAATAAATACATATATATTTAATACATACACAAATATACATACATATACATACACACACATAAACACATACATATGCACGTACCCATACAACAATATTACATACATATACATACAAAAATTTAGAATATATATTGCAGTAAATTATTAAACTATTCTAGTCTAGTCTATTGGCTAAATGAGCATCCGACCGCGAGATCCAAAATTTTTAAATAGTTTTTATGTTTTTAATAAACTTTGAGGACGATATTCGATCACATAAAGTAAGTGATCGAATATCTTATTGCTGGTGGGGCTGGATGAGGAAAGCGCAGGACCGTGATATCTGGCGCAAAATGTGGGACACCTATGTACATCTGTGGACTGCGATAGGTTGAAGATAATAATGTTTTGTAACTATAATACCATTTATAATTATTCACTTAAACGTAACATTAAAAATTGCTATTTTATAACAGTACATAACAGAAACCATTTATTTATTATTATTTTATATAGCGTAACATATTGAACAGACGAGCGTAAAAAGCTTCTTTGTTGTGATTGTATTCTGTTCTAATAGTAGAGAAATGACCAAGTAGGTAAATAAATAAATAAATAAATCGTCCCCACTGAGGGGCACAAACCTACTTATTTAGTGTTTATGCCTTAGTCGTCCATGCGGGCCCAGAGCGATTTGGAACAACTTCACGCACAACCGTTGGTCACGTCGGTCCCTGCTATCAACCAGCATTAGGCCCACGTGGTGGGTTACAACCCAATCTCCCTATAGCTAAGCTGCACGGGCAAGCCTGTGCTTTGCAGTGGGCCGTTATAGGCTAATGATGATGATGAGGTGAAAGATGTTTCGATAAATTTTAAATCAATAATTATTCAATCCAATTCACAACGTTTATTTTAGGCCGGTGAGCCCATATAAAAAGTTAGTAACAATTTCCTCACAAAACTAATGTTACTAAATACAATTACATTATTAACTCAATTCATGTGGAAAGTCACCCACCTTGAGTAGAGATGTGACTCCCATCGGTTAATAAAGACCTTGAAAATAGAATAGAATTATAAACAAGATCTCGAATTATGCGTCAAACATATAGTATGGAACCCCGAGGTACAAATCACAATTATTCTACTTGTTCGGAATATTAGAAATCTTGAGACAATAATGTTAAAAACACAATGTAAAATAATGAAAAGTAAATATTTGATGCCACAGAGCAATCTCATAGGAATCATAAACAAACCAATTTATTACTTGAACGTTTTTCTCCCACAAATAAAAAAATAATGATAGTTTAGGATATCAAAAGACAATGGATTTTCTATTGTCTCGATTCTTCACAGTTCATTGAACAAAAATAGGTTATCAAGAGAATTTCTTTGAAAATTAAAAAGATTTGTTTGCGTAACAATATAAATAGGTCTTATAATATAATTTACATTTTAATTTAAGTACAAAACATATAATAAATATATAGAACTAAAAATAAAAATAAAATTTAAAAATAAAATTAAAAAATAATTAAATTGAGCGTCGGTGGCTCAGTGGTGTGGACTGTCGCCTTCCTACCGGGAGGGCTGAGGTTCAAATCCCGCCACGTACCAATGTATTTTCGAATTTTCGAAAAATATATGTACGTTATCCGACGCTCTTACGGTGAAGGAAAACATCGTGAGGAAACCTTCATGCACGCCTGCGAAGAGATTCTCACGATGTTTTCCTTTACCGTAAGAGCGGCGGATAACGTACATATATTTTTCGAAAATTCGAAAATACATTGGTACGTGTCGGGATTTGAACCTCAGCCCTCCCGGTAGGAAGGCGACAGTCCACACCACTGAGCCACCGACGCTCTCTGAGCCACCGACGCTCTACATTTCACTAAATCCAGATATAAATACATAATAAATACTTTTTTATTTCTTGAGATACACCAACAACATTGCACACAAAATATACACGACATCTATGAAATTTAGGTACACATTGGTTTGTATGAACGCCAATTATAGGCGTTCATACAAACCAACAGCTTTACTTACTTTAATCAAACAAAACAATACATTTGAAAATGAAAATTAAAAGTGTTTATTCAGTTTAGGTCCTTACAGAACACTTATGAATGTCAAATGAAGCTACCACTGAGAGGTAGTTTTCCACTGTGAAGAAACCAGCAAGAAACTCAGTATTTGAAGCTTGACCTTAAGGAGAACTTTCAGCGTTTGATGTTCAGAGATCCGGTATTAATATTCACAAATTACAAGTCAACTAATTCGGAGCGGAATGTTGGAACGCAAGCTGAAGCTTAAACTAATCGACTTAAACCTTCTTTCGGGTTTAGTGAAGTTACTTACGCTTTAATAAAGCAAGTTGCCCTAATTGTCTCGCTTCCAGCACTCCAAATCTGGTATCATAGTTTCTTTGTACAATTTTGAAATGTTTGTACGTATGTTTTTGTATAGGTGTGACGACCCATTTGGTGTGTGTTTGAAATGTCGGTTATTACACTTAGGGTTTGGTAGTTGAGACTTAGCCTATTACAACAAGGGTTCCGGTTTCGATCCCCGGGCAGTACAAACATTTGTATTGGTCTGGGTGTTTTCTATGTGTAATATGTATGTATTTACAAAAAAGTATATGAATATGTTTATTAGTTTTTTAGCACTCATAATATTATCTTCACGCTTAACTGTGTGAAGTGGATTTTTATTTATTTATTGATGTCATCTAATAAATTTGAAAAATAAATGACAACCCTTATGGATTTAAATTGTTCAGGAAAGCCAAACTCAACAATGGAATAATCGACTGATGTGGTAATTATGAAAATTACTCATTTACCGATTCGTAAAATTACAGGGTATAAGGGACCTTAAAGTTGTTGTCTCGGTGTCAGGTGCAGTGCGGCATTGGTGGAGAATAATATCTGATCCACTCTGTTATGGTCAGGCGTATCATTTACCATCAGCTGAGCGTTCTTCCGTTCTCACTTTGAACCATAAAAAAAATACCAAGAAATTGTTCCGCTTAGTTTGTTGCCAACCCAATATGGAACTGATTAAAAACACCAAAAAAGTTTCAGTTTTGGAAATTTCTTGCAGCATCCCAATTTTCGCAGGATTTCTACTGGATTTTATTTCTAGGTCACCGATGGGAATAAAATCCAAATTTGCTTCGTCCGTAAGGTAACAAACTACTCTGTGTGTACCGGCCAGCTAATTACTTTGCCTCCCTAGAGGACTTCTCAGCACTTGCAAATAATACCTACCACGGATACACCGTATAATTTTCGACTTCGTACAAATACACGGTGAAATTATCAGTGTTTGATTAAGATTTATGATTTCGTTCATAAATGAAAACGAAATTGTTAGTATGTTTCCCAAGTACCTATGGAGAGAAATACATATTGCAAATAAATAACTCACATTTCCTAGTGTATATTAAGTGTGGTCCAGAGCGTCAGTAGCTCAGTGGTGTGGACTGTTGCCATCTGATGTGGAGTGTGCAGATTCAAATCCCGCCACATACCAATGTATTTTATTTTTTTTGAAATTATATGTAAGTTTATCCGACGTTCTTACGGTGAAGGAAAACATCGTGAGGAAATCTGCGCACGCCTGCGAAGAGATTCAAGGGTGTGCGTGAATTTAGCCAATCCTTTTTCTTTTTCTTTCAGTGTTAGATAGCTCTTTATTAAGGAAGGCTATCGGCTATATATCATCATGCTACGATCAATAGAAGCGGAGCAGCAATGAGGAATGTTTCAAAATCGGGGGGATTTTTTCATACCTGGAGCTTCCGCTGCGTACGCTGCGTAAACGGTTCAAGTTTCCCATAAGTCATGTGAGAGTATTGTCCCCCTTTTGAAGGTCTACAAAAAAGTTCGCGATAACATATGTCTGTCTTTTAAGGTTAGCTCCCTATAACATATTTTTTGCAAAAAAAAAATCTTAAATAATGCATTATTTGCGAAGGTGTTTTCATAAATATGATATTAATCCTTATCCAAGTAAATACTTTGTTTGTCACAAGTATTTAATTTTAAAAAAAATTGCCCTTTACATCATTCAACTTAAATGAATATCTTATGGGATATCGAAGTTTTAACTCACCTGTATAAACGAAGCAGCGGGTTAGGCCAAAGTAACTATTCCACGCGGACGAAGTCGCACGCAAAAGCTAGTATAATATACAATTGAACATACATACATCATCATCAGCTCATTAAACGTCCCCACCGAGGGGCACGAGCCTACCCGTATAGGGTGATTAGGCCTTAGTCGTCCACGCGGGCCCAGTGCGGATTGGACGACTTCACACACAACCTTCGAATCTCTTCGCAGACGTGCATGAAGGTTTCCTCACGATGTTTTCCTTCACCGTAAGAGCGTCGGATAACGTACATATCTTTTCGAAAATTCGAAAACACATTGGTACGTGTCGGGATTTGAACCTCAGCCCTCTCGGTAGGAAGGCGACAGTCCACACCATTGAGCCACCGACGCTCCAATCATCAACATGTCGCAACATGTCATATCGAACAAGTCATTAAAATGGTACAAAATCAAAAGCACGAGCAAACTACATTTTCGATATGACATGTTGCGAGCAACGTAATTGAAGAATGAAGACTTTGCTCAACACTATTTGAGTGAGCTTGTTGTCTACTTAGTTTATTATTTATCCTGTATATCAATTTGGCCACCAAATCCCAAATAAAAGTAACCGTTACCCACCGTTATTTGAGATCAAATCTCCGGCCGCAACGTTCTCGTTAGGGCATCGTTCACGCAATATTGGAGATTTCACAGCCCACCTGCGATGGGCGAAAACAACTCTCTACCATTCGTTTTAGTATTATCATAAACTACTTTAGCAGTTCTGCTTGGTTTCGTGGAGCAGAGCTCGATGCTAAGCGAGACGAGCTCAAGGCCATCCTTTATAATTATATTGGGGGCGTGCTGACTTGCAGTGCTTGTTGACGAACATTTACTGCGAAAATTGGCTATGTCAGTGTGCGAGCACATCATCACAACAACTAGGTGCCAGTCGCTGTGGCTAAAATCGGTCTGGAAGCTATAATATATCTTTTAAGGTTTATTTTACTTTAAGGTTTTGTTATATAACTTTTGGGACACAAGCAAACCACTACTTGCTTATAATAATAATAATAATTCATTTATTTGCTGGAATATGGTACAAGTTGTTGTTGAGATTGGTGCTTCCGACATACTCTATCGAAATTCGATGTGCAAATGTTCTTAATTGAAGTTATACAACAAAAATATTACTGTTATCAAATAAGCTTTTATAATTTGCTAGTTTTATATGTCTATACACATTAATGTTATGTCAAGGTTACGGAATTATAAAATATGTCAAAGTTTGCACTCACATTCATCATTTTGGTCACAATATAAGTATAAATTATGGATATAAAGGTTGTAATTATTGTTACATCTTGAATTTATAATTAATTTAAATTACAATTTGTCCAACTTTATAAATTAGTTACATAATACCACAGGTCTATTTAAAAATGTATTTTTTTTTCATTTAGGTAATCAGTTACTGAATAATACATTTTGTTAATAAGAAAATTAAAGAATTTATTTTTAAATTCCTGATAAGGCAGAGTTTTAATCGTTGCTGGCATTTTATTGAAAATCCGTACTGCCATACAATTGTCATTTTTAGAATAAAGTGTTAGTCTTTGGGGTGGAACTACTAAATCGTTTTCTTTTCTGCCTCTATACCCCGGGTATTTTTTAGATTCGAACAAAGCTCTTCGTTTATATACAAATATTCCCATTTCGAATATATATAGACAGGGAATGGGCAAGATATTCATTTTTGCGAATAAAGGTTTACAACTGACTCGATATTTCACTCCACAGATTGATCTAACACATTTCTTTTGAGCCTTAAAGATTCTTGGGCATATCAACCGAATTACCCCACAATATGAAACAATGCACTACACTTAAGAAGTCATACAAGTACATGCTTATATAAAACACTTGAGAAGTCGACTACATGAAGGGTTTCGGGTACTATCCATGGATAGTACAAACATTTGTGTACATCAACGTATGTTCGTATTGGTCTAGGTATTTCTATGTATAGGGGAAAGGTGGGGAATCCCGAACTCATCAGTTCTACTATGTTAGAAGGAGAGGGCAATATATTGTGTGTAGGCACTTTAAACATTACGCCACTCTTAGTGCCAGGTAGCGACGCAACACGATCGGGCTCACGTGTGGGTCAAGGTATGATTTTTTAAATTTTTTATGTGTATTTGATGTAATTTTTGCGTGAAAAGAACTCGATGTAACTTTATTTATATGAATAGTATCAAATACAACGTATGTGTGCTAGAATACTCACAATCTAAGCTTCCGATGGCAGAACAGCTAAAGGCATACGTAGGTATTTCTATTTACAACGAAAGACGCTTAGACGCACAATCTCACTCAAGAAATGTCCGCGGCAAAATTCTGCCCATCGCGTTAGTGTGGTAAAAATTTTCATTCATATTTGCTAACGGGGAAACAGGAAAGCTATATCCTTAATAACTTAACAGCATAAGATTTGAACGCCTTGAAAGTTATATGTTGAAAATGCTAATTATTATAGGTATAAACGAGTAACACAATAAATAAGTCGTGGATAATGGTGTGGGTGTCATAATAAACAATTTTGTAACTTACTCTAATTATAAGGACAGATTGTGATGCCGTTTATTATCCCAAATAAACAAAATAATCACGTCGCTCGCTACGTGTCATACGTGTACATCAACGTATCAAATCAAAAGTAAAAAAGTCAAAAGTAAAAAGCAACGTATCAAAAGCACGAGATACTACTATGACACGCTACGTGTCATAGTAGTATCTCGTGCTTTTGATTTCGTGCCCTTTTAATGACGGTTTAAGGTCAAAATTTTAATGAATAATTTAATGTTATAAATATAACAATAACTATACGTATTTGTAATGCGGCTCGGACGATCGGTGATTGTGCATTTAGTTTGTTCTATATCTGAGAAAAGACGTGAGTACATTTATCCGTCGTTTAGAACACATATTAATGAATTCGCTCGCATTAAATTTGGGATAACACGGTACTTTCATTTATCACTATATATAGGATTTCCCCTCCCTCCAACTTTAAAGGTTTCGGGGTCAATTTCAGAATTTTATTAGCAAAAAAATATGTTATAGTGAGCTTACCTTAAAAGATAGACATATACTCTCGCGGACTTTTTTGTGGACCTTTAAAAGGAGAACAATACTCTCATACATGACTTTTGTGTAACTTTAACCGTTTACTCAGCGTACGCAGCGGAAGCTCCAAGTATGAAAAAATACTCCCGATTTTGAAACATTCTTCATTGCTGCTCCGCTTCTATTACTCATAGCGTGATGATATATAGCCTATAGCCTTCCTCGATAAATAACCTATCTAACACTGAAAGAATTTTTCAAATCGAACCAGTAGTTCCTGAGATTAGCGCGTTCAAACAAACAAACAAACTCTTCAGCTTTATATATTAGTATAGATAATAATAATGATTTGGCAGGCGCCCCGTTGTCTCAATCAATAGCCCATAAACTAGACCAGCAATTACCCCATCCATAGCCCTTATTATTTTTCTTTCCATATTTGCAATAGTCCTTGCACCAAGCGGGTGCTCGCTCTGTGTGTACTCCCAGAGTGCGGGCAGAGCGAGCGGCCGCTCGATGTACACATCACAACTCATTATTTTGTCTCACAAAGCCTCTAGGTGTTGGACCCATGTCCCCACGCAAGCTTCAAAGGACCGGTCTATGAACCGTGAACTCCTAACAGAGACTACAAATAATAATGATAATAATTTATTTAGAAACTTAACAAAGTACAATATTATTTGGTGTGTACGGTAATGGCTGCATTAATTTTACAACTGTGTCACAGCCATTAGCGCCCACCTCCGGATAATCAGAGGCATATTCTATTCGTCAGATAACGTACATATACTTTCGAAGATTTGAAAACACATACATGGCGGGATTTGAACCTCAGCCCTCCCGATAGGAGGGCAACAGTCCACACCATTGAGCCACTGACGCTGACCGGCCATGTATTTACCAGAGGCTATTTATTTATTTAAATTTATTCATAGCTTTGAATGTTTATAATCTGCCGTTACTATTAGCCCCAAAGTTGAAGTATCTGTAGTCACCTGTTTACAGTCCCGGAAGTGTGGGGGTGATCCCACCGCTGGGTGGGCGCGTGCGGCGGCATACTAATGACACCTGATTACGGTTCCTTCGGGGTTGCCAGCTGTGTTTTATTTATTACTAATCGAATGGCCGATAAAAAAATATTAATAAAAAAAATAGTTGAAATTGTGTACGATTATACACACTATTTGTAATGTTTTACATGAAAGATTCGTTAACATATCCTTATGGTGATAAATAATAATTTGACAAATGCCATATCCGAAGTATTTTTCCGTTAAACAATTTTTCACTTTTATATCGAAAAAATGTGCTTGTTTCTTGACGGCGTTATTGCTAGTGAACGGCAGATTGGAACAATTGAGTTCTATAGTGAAGACCCTCCTTATGAACCGACGACTAACAAAAAATGGCTAGTGGAAGACATGGAAAGCTTTTCTATATAAAAATATCAATTTTTCAGAAAGTGCCAATTTTTTTTATGTTACAAAATGTACAGGACGGTCAGGATAGTAAGAGATACACCTGACCATAACAGATAACACAGCAGCATTGAACGGAACTGACCACTAACAAACAGTTGTTATTCTCCCTTAATACCTCACTGCGCCCGACACCCGAGACAACAGATGTTAGGTCTACTACCTACAGCTGTTAAGTTTACTATCTACAGCGACCTCGTTCCCGAAACATACAAGTTCATGACACTCCTATTCCATGAAACGATATCTGGCACTGCGGTGGTACCCACCACGACGTCTTAGTGCCCAGTCTACTACCTAGTAAAAAATAGAATATTACACAAAGAGAATAAAAAATAATTAACTGGCAACACTGAACATTTCCGATCAAGCAAACCTTTTAGTGGGCACCTGCTGGGAATTTTTAAAGAGCGCTAATTGGTTTACTCTGCGTACTGATCCCCTGGTATTCAACTATCGTGCCGCTCGTGTCATAAAATTATTACTTTTTTATATTTTTACATATTTAACGATCCATTACAAGATCGGAACGTTTCCTGTACCGATCAAAAAATTAATCAAAGGCAACTTTAGCCAAATAATTACTTCAATACATTCATTACATAAATTTTAATAATTTTATTATAGCTATAATAATAGTAATTACTAGCAATATTAATATAAGAAATATAAAGTGATTTATCTTAAATTAGCATCTAGTTTATACAATATTATCTCCGAGGGTGGATATTACAGCAAAACACTTCGTCACCGTGAAATATGCCTAAGCCAGCTAAATTCAGCACAAAACTTGTAAAAAAAACACTTCGTTTTAAAAAATAATACTTGCATATTTTACAACTAACTTAGGTATTTCAAATGGAGAGCTAGTTTCATTAAATTTAATTACCACCGACGCATAAATGCTGCTTCAACCACGCTCCAATAGTAAATTTAAACTGCAAATCTGTTACAATAGAAGTCGATCAGAAATTTAACTCTATTGGTAGAATTATTTCTATTCAGAGGGAATAGTCTGCGGTCACAACCTTCAATTGACCGAAATTATCTCATGATAGTTCATTGGCCAGTGGGTATATCATAATTTTAATATTTATTTATTGATGTTTAAGGCTGAGAGCCATATGCGCTCGCCAATTGCCCAATGAAGCTGTAAAGGCCATTTGCAACCAACAGCAGTAGTCAGTTTGAAAAAAAATCCAACTATCCTATGGGGAGTTGACGTGGTAAAACTGGTTATGCTTGTTTAGATATTAAGCAACAGTTACTTCACGAATTAATTCCACGAGCCCCTTTTCACCATCGGAATAAAAGACGCAGGCACAAACCCGCTATGGTGCCTCGTTTCTAATGTGCTCCGCAAAGGAATGGAACTTGTTGCCTCCGTGTGTTCCCGATTACAACCTGGCCGTCTTCAAAGCTGTACAAGCTGTAATAGGCTGTTTCTATCAGCAGGAAGTTCAAATCCGCCACGTACCAACGTGTATTCGAATTTTCGAAATATATGTACGATATCCGATGCTCTTACGATGAAGGAAATCATCATGAGGAAACCTGTGCACGCCTGCGAAGAGAAGGCTGTGGCGTGGACGACTAAGGCCTAATCACCCTATACGTGTAGGCTAGTGCCCCTCGGTGGGGAAGTTTAATGTGCTGATGATGATGAGACAGGCATGATCCATCCTCGACCGCATCATCACTTACCATCAGGTGAGATGGCGGTCAAATAGATGATAATAAAAAACAAATCAATATATTTTCAGTCAGTCAATCAGCCATTATCTCCAAATACTTTCATTCGCTAACTTAACACGTGACTCGGAAAAGTTGGTAACCCATGCAAACGACTTTGTACACGGCCTCATACAAAAGAATATGTTTTCAAAAAGTTGAACTATTGCTATTTATTCAGCTTTATAAGTAAACACAACAAAATATGTCTTGTGTCACAACAGTTCATCAACAATGAAAACACTCAAAGACCTAGTCTGACTGAAAGTATTCTCTACGAAATAAATATAATTAAAATTAGAAATTTCAATGTAATCCGTTCCAATTTTAGCTCCAGGTAACAATGAATCCAATTTCTCAAAAAGATTTTAATACATAAGTCGGTGCGGTGGAAAATTCCCGATAATCCCCGTAACAAGCTGTCCGTCGGCAGGTCATGCTCCTAAACTAATAATCACATTATCCCTCTGCCCCTTCGATATTAGCGGCATTTGGGCCATGAAAGTAGCGGTTTTTAAAGGCAAACGAGCTGACTATGATTTGTGAGGCAAATGAGCGAAATTGGGCCCCAAACCTTGAGATGGGACTTTTCGCAGTTTCAAGGTAGGAAGTTTAAAATCGATGAAAAGACGTATGATATCAGCTACGGCAAATGTAATAATACTCTGTTTTCGTAACCAGAAAAGCAGAACCGTGTAACCCGCGAAAACTCAGGCAAAAGCTAGTTATAAACAAACGCCTGCTTCATGGCCGCACAAAACTATGTATTAAAAGCGTTTAACTTTGTTTTGGAAATGTTTCCGGTATCCCGCGTAATGAGGGACGCTGGTTCACTGATGTCTGGTAAACGATGGAACAAGGTCGTAGCGGCCGTTTTAATTTAGCCAAGAATTTCACTATCTTTAAATTTAATTTAGAATCAAATGCTATTGAATGGTCGTATAGTAAATATTAAATGTGAAAATGGTTTGTAACAAATTACTTTATTTGTTGTAACAGATTTCTTTAGTAGACTATCAGTAAAAATATCTTACCAGAACAGTTTCGAATCTCTTAAGTTTTTTACTGTAAGGGTTTTACATAATTTATTATCTCTGTGGGGTATAACTAAAAGGTGAATGATTGCATACTGATCCTCACGGGTAGCATAACTTATAGACAATTTATTTTAGTTTTCTAGTATTCAATTATAATCATCTTTGATGTAATTCAATATTTGCTCAATAGAAATACACTTTTTTTTCCTAATCAAATGATTGTAAGTGTTCTCGAGTTTTATTCAAGCAAAAATCTACATGTCTGTTTGTAATGTCTGGGTGTTTTCTATGTATAATATGTATGTATTTACAAAAAAAAATGTATACATGTATGTTTACCGTTGTTTAGTACCAAAAATACAGGCTTTACGCTTATCTTGGGGCTAGATGGCGCTGTGTGATTGTCAGTAGATATTTATTTTTATTATTATCTAGTAACATTAACCTGATCTAACTTCATAGGTACCAAGTCTGAGGAATTCCAATGGCAGCGTACACAAAATTCTAGTATTAAATGGTACACTTGCGACTTGTCTCAAAGTCCACGGCATACGTGGCGTCCATAACTTATTCTTAGTGAGCGTGCAAACTCACAAATTACTTTATGGTATTAAATAGTTTAGCTGAATTTACTCACTGAAAACGCTGTCTGTCTAAAAATTATTTATTTAATAATTTATAATCATGGGTAATAAAGGGTTGGTAAAATAACAATGGGAACTTCCAAGGTTCGCCATAGGCATATGAATATAAAACTAAAATAAAATAATTAAATGAATTGCATAAAATTGAGTTATCAAAATTACATAAAATGGAGTCATCAAAATTAAATAAAATGGAGTCATCAAAGTCATAACATTATCATAATAATAATAAGCGCCTTTATCAAACAAAACAATAACAGAACATAAATTAAATAAATAAAATTTCAAATTTTAATAAATTGGGAATATAAATATGTTCTTTTACATTTTATCATTCAAAAATATGTTTATGTCATAAATAAGCCTTTTTGGTAAGAAAGCCATTGATTTCAATTAAATTTGTGATAACTTTTTACATTTCTTACATATTGCGGGATTTTGTTGTATATTAATGGTGCCATGCAACCCACAATAAGATACATTTATTTTAGTACTACTTTTCTGTGTTTTGATTACGAAGATAAAAAACGTCACGCCTCGCCCCAATTCCGCAATTTCCAATTTTGCACTCATGCGTACTGTATAGTATATTTTTATTATTGGTAACGCGATTTAATAATGTTTTACTATACAATTACCATTATAAACCATTGACATTAAAGTTTCACCGGAATACCAAATTTACAGTTGGGTTGTAAGGTGTCGTAATCTGAAGTAAACTAGTGCAGGCCCTGATGACTTGACTAAATAAAATTACAGCCCCATTTTATTTCATCGGAAGGCAAATGATTAGACGATTCACGTGACGGTAAGTGCACTGTCATGGGTTTAAGAGGCAACCTAAATGTTAACTTTACTTAAATAATATTTACTTTTCCATTATTCTTCTTAATTATAAACAATAGAATCTCATTGGTTATTTCGCATCATATCACAGGAAAAATCAAAACTCAGCAATGTCACTTTATTATTCATTATCAACTCATTAAACGTCCCCACCGAGGGGCACGACCCTACCCGTATAGGGCGATTAGGCCTTAGTCGTCCACGCGGGCCAAGTGCGGATTGGACGACTCCACACACAACCTTCGAATCTCTTCGCATGAAGGTTTCCTCAAGATGTTTTCCTTCACCGTAAGAGCGTCGGATAACGTACATATATTTTCGAAAATTCTAAAACACATTGGTACGTGCCGGGATTTGAACCTCAGCCCTCCCGGTAGGAAGGCGACAGTCCACACCATTGAGCCACCGACGCTTTATTATTCAATAACCCGTAATAGTGGTGACCTATTTTTGTTTATATAGAATAAGAAAACAAACATCTTACGTCCTATCACCTAATGGCTTTCAATAAGAGATGACTTACTATACAAGAGTCATCTTGAAAAGCCCGTAAAAAAGTGTAGAGATACAATGACATAGCAATTTTTGGATCCACGTGTATCAATCAAATCTTTTTATCTGACAGTAAAAAGAAAGCTGTCAATCCCAGTGTATTTATTAAGATTTAGGTGCATTTAATAGGAAATCAATTTTGGTTTGGATATTTATAGTAAGGGAATTAAATTTACCGATATTCCTGGTCGGGTCTGAGGTCAATAAGCAATGACGTATGTGGCATTAAAGAGGTAACTAAATTGCTAGTATCTTATCGCGGGGAAAATAATAGAAAAGCTAATAATTTTCTGTTTAATAAAATCATTACACTTCCACTTAACAACTGCGCAATATGCTTTACTACACACTTTGCATACTGAGGACATCATTTTCAGCTTTGCTAATTTTAGCAAGTTTAAGATCGCCAGCCAACATAAATGAGGTTGAAAATTTAAAACACATAAGGAATTCATTACAAAATAAAAGTGGTCCCAAATGGGATCCCTGGGGCACGCCAGATAAAACTGGATGTTATGTCTGAATGGTAACTATAGAAAACAACGTAAAAAAGGGCCCAACGAAACCATAATAATGTAGCTTTTTAAATAACAAATGGTGGACTGATCAAAAGCTTTACTGAATAATACCTACTAACTTCTTTATTATAATCATTGGACTCTCTCAGATACTCAGTAAAACTAATGTGATTTGTGCATGTTGACATACCCTTTACAAAACCATGTTGCTCGTCTGAAACATAACTTCATAAAAAATGTTTACAAGTCTTGGCAAACTATTAATTCTAAAATTATTAAATGTGCCTTTGATCTCTAATTGAAGTAACAGATTATAGTATAAATAGAAGTACCTATATCACCCACCAACCTGCATTGAGTCCGCTTAGCTTAGCTTAGCAACAGCAATACTATGCAAGAAAGCCCTTGCCTTGGTGGAACGCAATAGGCCGATAGTGATGTATGTACAATAATTATGGAGTCTTCAAATAATAAAATTTTATCATTTATTATTAGAAAGATATAATTTTTAATAATCTTGAATGCATTAAAAAATACGTTCTCAAACACGAAACTGACATGAACTCCCTCAATACCAATTAATAAAACCGCAAAAAGCCGAGACGAATGGCGGAACTCATAACGTCGGTAATAAGCGAAAAACGCAGTAATAAAACGGAGCTTCCGTCACAAACGACGCTCGCCAAAATAACGTCAGCGCCGTAATAAATTCAGATTAAGTGCGCGGTCGGGATGCCTTAATAATATAACGGAGTGCGTTACTACTAACTTTTCAACATGTTCCGAGAAAAGCATGTACATGTTACATTATACATTAATGCAGTAAGAAGACTGCTTTAAGAAAATTTTAGCTTAAGCTCGTATTTATTTATTACATACTTTATTGCACTTTAAAAACGAAATACAGAGAAAAGAAAATTAAATCTTAATAAGTACAATGGGCGGCCTTATCGCGCAAGGCGATTTCTTCCAGGCAACCTTAGGATGGAGAAAGAAGAAAATAAAACATAAATATCAGAAAGCTCGTAATACGTAGCTTTCTGATATTTATGTTTTATACACGAAACAAAATCCCATTGCAATTTTGTCACATAGGGGCTTTGTGTACGAAACTTTTTAGTCATAATTTAATACCTTATAACAATATCTTATTCATAACAAATAAATAAATAGAGTCAAATAGCCAACCATCAATTGGCTTTATTAACGTTACTATCAGTATTTTTTGTAAGTCTACTGTTTGTTTAAATTATGTTACTGTAAGTCCTTATGTTTTTATTCTATCTTGTTTAATATTTTTAAATTTTTATTGTTTTAGTCTAATCTACTCGTACTCATAATTTTTCAATTAATATTTTTAATTTTGCTTTGTATATAAATAAGTTACTTAAAGTTTTATAATTGCTCTTCCAGGGCCTCACTGAAAACAGCATCCTGGTATGCCCCTGGTGTGGTAGGACCAGTGCTTATGAGGTCCTATTTGGCATTCATTTGTATTCATCTTTTTATCTTTTGTATGTTTTATCCGAATAAATATATTACTTTCTTCTTTTTTCCCATACTATTAAAAATACTTAACCCTTTTTAATTTATCTAACGAATAAGCAACATTGGAATCAAGTACGAGTAATTCATTATATTATTCCTAAATAAATAGACAAATATGTATACAAAGCAAAGTATCTCTCAATTTAATATGGTGTCTCAACACCTTAACTCGGACGCTAGATACTTGACCAAGTTGGTTTTAGGCATTTTGTTCATATATTTTGTTATATATAAAATAGGGAGGCAAATGAGCATGCGGCTCACCTGATGGAAAGCGTCACCGCCGCCCATGTACATTTGCAACAACTGAAGTCACAGGCGTTTTATTAAACGCCTGTTGAATTACAAAAACAATTAAATACAGCAATTGCTTCATCTGGTTTAAATATTGAAGGAAGAGAAACAAAACATAAAATCACAGAAAATAAATATCCACTGACATTCACACAGCGCCATCTTGTCCCAAGTTAAGCGTGAAACCTGTATTATGGGTACTAAACAACGGATAAACATACATTTATATATTTTTTTTGTTAATACATACATATGAAACATAGAAAACACCCAGACCATTATAAACAGATAAAATATGTTCATGCACACAAATGTTTGTACTGCCCGGGATCGAACCCGGAACCCTTGGTGTTGCAGTCGACCTCTTAACCGCAACACCAAAAGGGTCTTCACTGTAATAAAGAGATATTGATTCTTTGTAGAATGTATGATCTATACATTCTACACAGTTATAGGGTATATTTTAATACTTACTACGAGTACGTACAACAAGTAGGAACCGACTACTAAATCCCAAGAAAAAACATTTATGCAAATTAAATTGAAAAATGAGTTTTATTATATTTTAGTTAGTTTTACCTCATAAATACGTAAAAGCTTAAAGTAAAACATCTCTTTATTAATTAATAAAGAACTTGCCTTAATTGATTGTTTTAATGGTTCAGGGAGATTGTTAAATATTTTTGGGGCGATCTCAAGTACATTACGTTTTTAGTGGAGTTTTACTATTTATTTTTTCCTCAATTAAACGGAACTCGAATTAATTATTACTACACGGGTCTGTACCTATAATTCGTGGTATCAACGGGTGGCCTTGACTTTCAGATAATGTTTGACAGACGCGTGATGTAAAATTACCAGTAAATTTTGTATTTCAACAAATGTATTTATTTAAAGGACAACCAAAATAACAAACGATAATCACAATTACACTAATTTACCCCTTAATTGACGGATTATTTATCACAAAGCAGAGCCCCAATGCTACTAATTCACTTGCCATTACGACACCATTATGAAACTCACTATAAGGGTATAACGGTCATATAACTTTAATATCGATAAATAAATATCCACTGACATTAACACAGCACCATCTAGCCCCAAATTAAGTGAGGAGCTTGTAGTAAGAGTATTAAAAATCGGATAAACAAACCTTAATATGTATATTTGTTGTAAATACATACATTTTATACATAGAAACACCCAGACCATTACAAACCGACATGTTCATGCACACAAATGTTTGTACCGCCCGGGGATCGAATCGGACCCCTTCGTGTTATTGCCGACGTCTCTACCATTAAAACTCATAGTTTATATATAAATATACGATAAATAACACTGTTATGGTGTTACCAATTAAAATCCTACCATAAAACAGAACGAATTCAAAATTTTACTCTTTTCTTTTTTTCTCTTCAACCTATCGCAGTCCACTGCTGAACCTAGGTCTCCCCCATTTTGCGCCTGATATTCCGTCCCTCCGCTTTCCCCATCTAGCGACCTTCAGCAAGCCGTCGGTCCATCGGGCCTGAGGGCGTCCGATGCTACGCTTGCCAAGAGGCGGGCTCCACTTTTAAAATTTTACTATTGAGACAAAATTATTATCATAGCACATTTTAAAAGCGGACTAAGGACCCCGACTGGAGGTAAATTACACCGCAGCTAGACTGGTGATAAAAACAATAAAATGACACATCGTTTATCGTCTATCATCGCGTAGACACCGCATCAACATTCAACATCATTCAGCATCGTTCCGCCAATCGAGCAACATGTTTGTCGAACTATTAATATTATTTTTTACAGTCCTCGCTATTTATTACTACATCTGTCAAAAGAAGGCGCAAGACTTTTTCAAGAGTAAAAATGTGAAATATATACCAAACTCTGCCTTATTCAGTTTGAAGATGTCAGAACCGATGCATGTCGTGGATTCGATCACGGCTACCTACAATGCCTTCGCGGATGAGAGGTTAGTGATTTTCTTTATTTTACAATGGGGATGTTTACTGACACACAGGGTAACTTAGCTTCTTTTTACAAACTGTCAAAACATCTTATTCTTATACATATTCATGGCATTACAACCAATGATGTAAAAAGTATAGATTCGCGAAATGCTCACAAAATAACCGAAAAAAGTGTTCCGAATGCAGTGTACAGTGTGTAATATACATATACATTTTATTCGAATGAGCGTACATTTGCCTACAACTGTATTCTCTTTGGCGGTTTGGCGGAGGCACAGGTGGCGTATCTACCTTTATTTATACAGAATATCTTTGATTACAACACTAAGTAGTCACGGTATTAAATTGATTAAAATAATTAAAAACTAAGCCAATTCTTTTTCCCTTAACTCAAAATAATTAACAACTAAGCTAAATTAAAATTTATTACATAACTAAAATTTTGTTTCCATAAGTGACTTTTAATGGCGTTACAAAGCGCAGGCCATTACACACAGTATGACAATGGGCACTATAGGCTGTAACCCAAAATACTGGTGTTAACGACTACCAGTCTAAAAAATGCAGGTTCAACGGCATAGCGTTCGAAAGTCTCAAAATTTCAAATAAGGCTTACAAAAAGCACTTATGAACGTCAGAAAACATTTAAAATATCAAAGTGAAGCACACAAAAATAAATTTTGATACGTGAATAAAAGCGCTTCAGTGGTTTTAGCATTGGATTTTAGCCTGTTGTTTCTTAAGAAGCACGGAAAGGCAAAGCATTTATTTAGTTGTTAACTGTAGTCTCATTATGCTTATTTGACTTATAATAATATCATGTGAACGTGTATTTGATGGTATAAATACGGAAACAGTTTTTTCTATGAGGAAAATGATCTATTATTCTATGTTAGCCTCAAATAATGCAATGTTTCGCGACACAACAATACGTGGTTTAGGTTCAAGGCTGTCCAAATAGTGTCTAAAACCCGTGACTCAAAGTTAAGTCATCAGAAATCACATAGTCATAGCTGGTTGTCGGATCAGTTGTGTATTTAAAGTTTTAAACATAGTATTTGCTAAACGATTATATTGTTTTAAAAAGAGATGAAAAATAAGAATAAATATCTACTAACATTCACACAGCGCCATCTAGCCCCAATTTAAGCGTAAAGCCTGTATTATACATAGAAAACACCCAGACCATTACAAACAGACATGTTCATGCTCACAAATGTTTGTACAGCCCGGGGATCGAACCCTTGGTGTTGCATTCGACCTCTCAACCGTAACACCAAATGGGTCGCCAAAAGAGATGAGGACGTCAATACAAAATTGATAGAATAAATGCAATACAATATATTAGTATATGGCTTAGTTATATATGATGTACACTTAAAAGTTGTAAACATAAAGCCAATAATGTAACTTTAACAGATCACATACAAAAGTGAACAAAAATATTTATTAGTGGTTACTCCTTTTATCGTCGGTGGCTCATTAGAGTTGACTGTTGCCCTCTCATCAGGAGGTCGGAGGTTCAAATCCCGCCAAGTACCAATGTGAATTCAAATTTTCGAAACTATATGCACGTTATCCGACGCTCATCCGGTGAAGGAAAACATCGTGACAAAACGCCAAAGAGATTCAAAGGTTGTGAGTGTAGTCGTCCAAACCGCACTGGGCCCGCGTGATGACTAAGGCCTAAAAACAACCTATACGGGTAGGCTCGTGGCCCTCGGTGAGGTCGTTTAAAAAGCTGTTGATGAGATGACTCTTTTTATGAATACCGTAGGTTTTACCTTTATTGTATCACTATTTTAAAATAAAATCACAGATTGCGCCACGCGAATCTATCAAAGGTGTAGTTAATCATAAAACCAGTTCAAAATCTAGACTTCAGAGTCATCTGTGCTCGCTACTAGAACTGAGAAGATGTGAAAGCCAACAGCGTAAAATCCATCCCAAAATTTAAGGCTGAGGAAACAACCTTTCATCTTTAAACTCAAACAAAATTAATTTATTCAAATCAATATTTTAAAGGTTGTGTATGAAGTCGTCCAACCCACACTAGGCCGGCGTGGTCGACTAAGGCCTAATCACCCTATACGGGTAGGCCCGTGCCCCTCGGTGGGGACGTTTAATGAGCTGATGATGAATATTTTAAAATACTTTTGAATTGTTAATTATTTTTTATATATTTATTCAGACTCTAGCACAATTTCTTGGTATTATTTTCTATAATATCTGATTATAAAACCGAGTAAAGCGTATAGGTGACTAACCGACAACCCAAAGATATCAATTGATACTGTAGTGAATACAAAGATAATCTCTGAGTCATGTTTATTTATTGTTTTGCAAAGCCATCACAAATATTTGTTAATTATCTGTATTCATCTGTTGTATATGTTTGATATCAAATAAATTTTATCATAATGTCAAATACGAAAGATAAGATAGAAGCCTAATAATTATCATCAGCTGTTGTTTTTCAATTATGCGTATTATGTCAAAGGAAGGTGAATCACTTACGATCAGATAAAAATCTAAATTTCCATTTCACATGACATTACCAGGTATAAAAACCTAACATCTGTTGTCTCGGGTGACGGGCGAAGTGCGGAATTGACGGAGGATAATAACTGTCTGTCAGTTGTTGGTCTCCTTCAATGCTGCTCTGTCATGGTTGAGGCGTATCACTTACCGTTAGGTAAGCGTCCTGACAGTCTACTTAAAACAAAAAAACATGTAGTTATACTAAAACGTCATCATCAGCTCATTAAACGTCCCCACCGAGGGGCACGAGCCTACCCGTATAGGGTGATTAGGCCTTAGTCGTCCACGCGGGCCCAGTGCGGATTGGACGACTTCACACACAACCTTCAAAGCTCTTCGCAGGCGTGCATGAAGGTTTCCTCACGACGTAAGAGCGTCGGTTATTGCATTATACTAAACGTATAATGCAATAAATGGGTCTAGGTTTTGAATATGATTTTGCCCATCCGGTGTCGAGACCCTTGGTTCGAGAGGTTCTAGCTCTATAAGGCTTTGAAAGAAATTGCAAAATAAGTCGACTCAGGAGACCGAAGTTCTGGCAGATAACTCGGACACATAATTAGTCTAGCAGGGGGGAACACTACCAGTATCTTCAGAGCCTTTCCTAAAGGGAGTACTTTTAATAATTTATTTAAACGATTTTAGTTTTAATTTAACAAGTATAATATAGAATATGTTACAGTAACTTATTTATCCATAAAATATGTTAATAACCAAGAGTGTACATAGAGATGTACACAAAATGTCTTAATATTAAAATACTCACAGATTTAAGAATCCGAAATCTGTGCTTTTACTAAAAGCTTAAATACGCAGACAGTCTTATACCACGATAATATTATCATACATATACTAAATTCATAACTTATTGATAATAATTATTATTATGGGACCATACATTTAAAACTAAAATGCTGTTCATTGCGATATCCTGATTTTACTAGGTCGTAGACTCAGTACTGAGTCGTCTAGGTAGGTACCACGCCAGATATCGTCCCGTCAGTATTGATGCACTTCTGTGTTTCGCGAGGGCAAAAATAAATATAATATACCGTGATTAATATAAGGTGATACAGGTTTACGCACCAACTTCATCCCACTCCGACGATGAAGTGGAGGTTATGTTTGATGATATCAGCAGAGCAATGCATACCCCCAAGACACACTTTACGGTCGTTATGGGAGACTTCAACGCAAGGCTGGGCGTTCAAAGTGGTTGTGAGTTGAAAGTGGGGCAATATGGATTTGGACATCGGAACCCAAGGGGACAGCGGCTGGCCGATTTCATGGAAAAAGAGGGACTCTTTATGATGAACTCTTTATTCAAGAAGCCGCCGCAGAGGAAGTGGACTTGGTTGAGTCCCGATGGTTCCACACGAAATGAGATTGACTTCATCATGACCACCAGAAGACATATACGTATATTTAACGACGTCTCTGTGATCGCCAGGGTGAAAACCGGTAGCGATCACCGTATGGTAAGAGGCACGTTAAATATTAATGTTCAACTGGAGAGGTCTCGCCTGATGAAGTCTACGCTCCGACCTAACGTGCTTCAAATCAATAACCCCGAGAGCTTTCAACTCGAACTGCAGAATCGCTTTGAAGGCCTAGAGAGCTGCGTAACAGTGGACGATATAAATAGCGGGCTAGTGGAAACTCTGCAAACAGTTGGGTCTAAGTTTTGCAAGGGACAACGCAAATTAAGACCCAATAAACTATCTCAACAGACTCTCGATCTCATGGCGACAAGACGACAGATGAAACTGCAGTCTTCAGACGACGCGTCACAATACCGGCAGCTTAATAGACGTATATCCAGCTCCTTGCGACGCGATATTCGTCGCTTTAATACAAAGTGTATTAAAGAGGCAATCGAACGGAACAGGGTTCCAAGGTGTTTGCAAGGAACATGTCTGTTGGGCAAAGCCAGCTGACTAGTCTGAAGACCAACAGTGGAAATGTAGTAAAGTAGTGTACTCTAAACCAGAGATTTTGAGGGAGATTGAGAAGTTTTACAGCGAGTTATATACCGCTACACAGATTCCCGCTTCAAGCTTAGCCGAAGACCCGAGAGCTAAGTTAACCCGACATTTATCTGAGGATATCCCGGAAGTCACCTTGAGCGAGATTAGGATGGCTCTGAAACAACTTAAGCGAAATAAGGCCCCCGGAGAAGACGGAATTACCGCAGAACTTTTGAAAGCAGGTGGCACGCCAGTGCTTAAGACCCTTCAGAAGCTCTTTAATTCCGTGATCCGTGAGGGTGCGACGCCAGAGGCGTGGAGCAATGGCGTGGTGGTGCTTTTCTTCAAAAAAGGCGACAAAACCTTGCTGAAGAATTATAGACCCATCACGCTATTGAGCCACATTTACAAGTTGTTCTCCAGAGTCATCACGAACCGTCTCGCGCGTAGGTTTGATGATTTCCAGCCCCCCGAACAAGCCGGGTTCCGCAAAGGCTTCAGCACCATAGACCACATACATACGCTGCGGCAGGTTATACAGAAGACTAGAGAGTATAACCGGCCATTATGCTTGGCGTTTGTGGACTATGAGAAAGCCTTTGATTCGATCGAGACTTGGGCTGTGCTTCAGGCCCTCCAACGGTGCCATATTGACTTTCGCTATATCGAAGTATTGAGATGTCTGTACGAGAGCGCTACTATGTCAGTCCGTGTACATGAAGAGCTTACACAACCTATCCAATTGCACCGAGGAGTGAGACAGGGAGACGTTATATCTCCGAAACTGTTCACAGTTGCGTTGGAAGATATGTTTAAGCTGCTCGATTGGAAAGGACTTGGCATCAACGTGAATGGCGAGTACATCACTCATCTTCGATTTGCCGATGATATAGTAGTCATGGCAGAATCCATGGAGGATTTAGCACTATGCTCGAAACCCTAGACAGAGCTTCTCAACAGGTGGGTCTTAAAATGAACATGGACAAGACGAAAGTCATGTCTAATGCCCATGTCGTACCTATACCGATGTCAGTTGGAAGTTCTGTCCTCGAAGTTGTAGACGAATATGTGTACCTGGGACAGGTAGTCCAAATGGGTAGGTCCAACTTCGAGAAGGAGGTTTCTCGTCGAATCCAATTAGGATGGGCAGCGTTCGGGAAGTTAAGGCAGATCTTTTCGTCCAAATACCCCAGTATACCAAGACGAAGGTCTTTGACCAGTGTGTGTTGCCAGTTATAACATACGGAAGCGAAACGTGGTCGCTCACTAAGGGCCTCTTGAATAGACTCAAGGTTGCTCAGCGTGCTATGGAGAGGGCTATGTTAGGTGTCTCCCTACGCGATAAAATCCGAAACGAGGATATCCGTAGGAAAACATAGCCCAGAGGATTAGCAAGTTGAAGTGGCAGTGGGCAGGGCACATAGTGCGTAGAACCGATGGCCGATGGGGCGGAAAGGTTCTCGAGTGGCGTCGACGTAACGGAAAGCGAAGCGTAGGCCGACCCCAACCAGATGGACGGATGATCTGGTTAAGGTGGCGGGTAGCAGATGGATGTCAACTGCAAGGGATCGGTCCGCGTGGAAAGCATTAGGGGAGGCCTTCGTTCAGCAGTGGACATAATTAGGCTGTAATGATGAATGATGATGATGATACCGTGTAGAGGTATCCATTGTGTCTGATGACGGACGTAGAAAATAATGACAGGCACTGTTATTAATTTCCACCAACACTTGATCAGTCATGGTAAGGCGTATCACTTACCACCTGGTGAGCGAACTAACCATCCTTTCACTTTATGACAACAAATCCAAAGATATCAGATTCCACTCTTACATTTTGTATAGCATGGATGCAAACCAACAGTTCTAATGTTAAGTAATACCGCCAACCATACTACGGAATACGGAAAGACAGAATATTGAAATATATGGGAGAGAAAGGGAGGTTCTAGGCCTTAGATAGCCCCACTCACTGAAAAAGTACAAAGCTCACGTTTCTCACCGGTTTTCTGATAGAAATCTGTATCAATGCATTTTTCTTTTTAAGTTCACTTTTGTTACTAACCACAAATGGATCATAGTTATCTGTGAAATAAAGAATTTTTATTATTTTTTACGTCACAAATCACAACGGAAGGTGTTTAAGTTTCAAGGCTGTCTAAAAAGTTACAGAATATATGACTCAAAATAAAGATTAGTCATGACAGTAATATCATTATCATAGCTAGTTTTCAGTAGCACAGTACGTTTTTGTCACACCATCTAGAGCGTCGGTGGCTCAATGGTATGTGAACTGTCGCCCTCGCACCGGGAGGCCCGAGGTTCAAATCCCGCCACGTACCAGTGTTTTCGAATTTTTGAAATTATATGTACGATATCCGACGCTCTTACGGTGAAGAAAAAACATCGTGAGGAAACCTTCATGCACGCCTACGAAGAGATTCAAAGGTTGTGTGTGAAGTCGTCCAATCCGCACTGGGCCCGCGTGGACGACTAAGGCCTAATCCCCCTAAACGGGTAGGTTCGTGCCCCTCGGTGGGGACTTTTAATGAGCTGATGATGATAATGATGATATCGAGCTAAAACATAGCTTGCTCATACCTAAAACTTCTACGCAAGATTTGCTATGAAATGAATTTTTAACTTTTTCCAGGTACATGGGTATGATCAACGGTACGAGTCCAATAATGCTGATTAGAGACCCAGAGATCATCAAAAATATCACAGTGAAACATTTTGACCATTTCGTGGACCATAAGGGTTTCTTCCCCTCTGCAGATGAAATCTTTGGGAGAGGCTTGTTTGATATGAAAGGTATGTAAGAATTTATATTGAAACATTAAGGCATCGATCGAGATTCAATTGGAAAAGGATAGCACTATTTATAATTAATGGCAGCATCTCTTTCTACTCAATTTAAGTAAAGATCAATGCTTGAGTCTCGTTCTAGAATACGGGCCTTATTATTTATTACTGAGCGTCGGTGGCTCAGTGGTGTGGACTGTCGCCTTCCAATCTGGAGAGTGCAGGTTCAAATCCCGCCATGTACCAATGTATTTTCAAAATTATATGTACGTTTGTCCAACGCTCTTACGGTGAAGGAAAACATCGTAAGGAAACCTGCACACGCCTGCGAAGAGATTCAAGGCTGTGCGTGAAGTCGGCCAATCCGCACTGGGTCCGCGTGGACGACTAAGACCTAATTACCCTGTACAGGTAGGCTCGTGCCCCTCGTGGGGACGTTTAATGAGCTGCTGATGATGATAATGTTGTCTGGAGTGAAAACAATTACGATATGATGCAATAACAAAGCACCTTCGGTATAGTAGATGACTGTTCGACCATAATATCTCATACGATTATTTATTTATCATTAAATTATGATACCAATACGAATCAATCGGTCATGACATGCCTTCTGTTATGACTTGCAATTCTGAAGTGTGATAAATAAAACAAAAATTGCTCCAGTCAAACGCGAGATAATCGCGGACCAACATACATACATACATACATACAAACATACATACATACTAACAGGTTAACTGAGATCCTCATTTTTTGTAGTCGGTTTAAAACACGCAAATCGATAACGAAACGATATCTACTTTTTCTGCTCAGCTGTCATGATAAAATTACATTGTTACCAACTAAACTTTGTGACTAAAATTAAGCTTTTTTAATTCAAATTCTTTATTGCATGTCATATAACATGGTACAAATACAAGTTTTCCAGTACGTAGTCTTGTGACGCCTTGCGTATACGCATAACGAACGCATAAGAAGTCTTACTAGATTTCTTAATAACTAGGTATATTACTATCAGTAAGAGTAGCATACAATATAAACTTAGACAAACATATGAAGTCATGCAGGCTCATCATCATGAAGGCTCTTGACAGATATAGAAACGGCAAGATTGGTTTACTTTAGTTATTTTTATAATGTCATGTCGTATGGTCTACTGTTGTGGGGCTCGGCTGCCGACATTAATACAATATTTGTGCTACAAAAAAGAGCTATTCGTTTTATCTACAACCTTAGACCACGTGACTCTCTTAAGGAACTTTCTAAAGAAATAAATATAATGACTGTAGCATCGCAATATATTTATGAAAATTAATTTATGTTCGTAAATACTATAACACCTTTAAGAAAAATTATGATTCACACAATTTTAATACTAGGAATAAAAACAAACTTGCTGTTCCGGACTTGAGACTACATAAAATAGGTAAATCTTTTATAGGAAGATGTATAAAGTTTTTCAATAAGGTACCGCAAATATTGTAGAGTTGCCCTTTCATATGTTTAAAGTTAGAATCAAACAACACCTTTCTATGAAAGGGTACTACACTATTGACGAATATTTATATGATAAAAATCCGTTGTCTTAAACTGCTCAGCTATTTCAGTGTTTTGTGTTTTTGTGTGTGTGTGTGTGGTGTTTTTGATATATTGTAACATTAATGAATTATTTTTAAAAAAGGCTACACTGTTGAGTTTCCTTGGGTGCTTCTTTCTCAACAGGCCAAACCACTGAAGCGCTTTTTTTTCAAAGCATCAAAACTCATATTTTTAGTTTAGTATTTTAATTGTTTTTTATTATATTTTTGTATATTTTTTGACGTTCATAAGTGCTTTTTGTAAGCCTAATTTGAAATAAAATGTTTTGACTTTGACATAAAACTGGCTAAATCCCTAACTATCGTAAAAATCACAAAGGCCGCCGCGCTAATTGCATCACTTGATAACCATGCAGATCATAGACTGAATATTACGTCCCTGTGGCTTAAATTTTATGGGAGGTTCCAACTGTCAAAATACGCCAGCTAAGTGTAAGCAGCTTTAATTTCTAGTGGTCCGTAACGTCAAAAATTTGCAAAATATTCATGTTTATCAAGAAAATTATGCTAATGATGGTGTGATGAATGAAATGAAAAAAAATGAAATGAAAGCTGTCTCTGCTCTGTGACTTATCAACTTCAATGGGGACCTTAGTTCGTTTGAGACAGTTCAACAGAACACCGGTAGACCGACTTACACAACTAAGAAGTATTTTAGTAGACCAAAACTCTCGTGCACTGCGTCATATCTTCCGGCTATTTATACTATAATTGTTCTCATATGCAAAATATCCTACCCATTGAGACAGTTTATAAGGTTCTGCCGACCAGTGCAAACTGCACTTTATTCCTTTCTCTCTTCAACCTATTGCAGTCCACTGCTGGACATAGGTCTCTCCCATTTTGCGCCAGATATCCCGGTCATCCGCTTTCCGCATCCAGCCTCCACCAGCGACCTTTCGCAAGTCCATCGAGCCGGAGAGCGCATTCCGCTATGCTTGCCGAGACGCGGTCTCCACTTCAGAAATTTTCTGCCCCAACGGCCATCGGTTCTGCGACATACGTGAATAGCCTAATGCCACTTCAACTTACTGATCCGGCGGGCTATGTCACTACTTTATTCCTAAATGACAACAAACTTCAGCAGAGAAGAGAGCACTCATAAGTATGAGTTCTTTTGAAATATAAAATACATTTTTTAAAGAATGTTTATTGCAGGGGAGAACTGGCGCGACATGCGGACCACTCTGAGCCCAGCTTTCACTGGATCCAAGATGAAAATGATGTTGCCAATTATGGTCGAAGTCAGCATGAACGTCATAAAATATTTAAAAGGTACTGTATTATGCCAGCCAATTACTTTTAAATAAACACAATGGAGCGTCGGTGGCTCAATGGTGTGGACTGTCGCCTTCCTACCGGGAGGGCTGAGGTTCAAATACCAATGTCTTTTCGAATTTTCGAAAGTTATCCGACGCTTTTACGGTGAAGAAAAACATCGTGAGGAAATCTTCATGCACGCCTGCGAAGAGATTCGAAGGTTGTGTGTGAAGTCGTCCAATCCGCACTGGGTCCCCGTGGATGACTAAGGCCTAATCACTCTATACGGGTAGGCTCGTGCCCCTCGATGGGGACGTTTAATGAGCTGATGATGATGATGATGAAACACAATAGAAAAATCTATAATAATCTTAACAAGGTTTAACAGGAAGAAATTTTATTTATTCATTTAGTCATCAAGTTACGGTAAAGGTTTAAATATGAACTGTGTATTTTTAGGATTCCGTATCCAAATGGCCAAAAACTGAACCCTTATAGATTCGTCATGTCCGTCAGTATGTCCCACCACTACACTGTTCAAAGTTTGTAGTACGAGTATTCTGTAAACCGCTATAATAAGGTATTGACAAGAAACGTATTTTGAGCTGAGGATGATGATGACACTCATCGATTTCGTTAGTCATCTCGCCATTTCTTTTACCACTTATAACAACCTACACGTGTATCATGCAAATTGTATTACTAATACCCATTTCGGTAAAATTGCCGAAATATTAACATAATAGAACTGGTGCCAAAGTTATACTACTAAGGCTATGTTCAAAACAGGTCATCGTATTATGCAATCAACGCTTAATGATCTGTTATGTGTAAGATTGTAGCGTCTTTAGTTCCTTGTCTTCAAATATTAGAAGTAAAGTTATTTTCTTTTGTCAATGATGCGAAAGTAAAGATTCGATATGCTCACAAAATAATGAGAAAAAGGTGTTCCGAATGCAGCGACAGCACACATACACATATTTCAAATGCGCATATATTTACCCTAAACAAAAGCCTACAAATTATTACTTTTGGCGGTTCATTTTTTAAGCACGAATGGCGTATCTACCTTTACATATACAGAATATCATTGTTTTTTGTCTTCAAAGCGTCGGTAGCTCTTAAGTATGGACTGTTGCTTTCGGATCCAGAGGGTGCAGGTTGAAAGCCCGTCACGTACCAATTTTCGAATTGCGAAATTATATGTACGTTTATCCGAGGCTCTTACGGTGAGGAAAAACATCGTGAGCAAACCTGCGCAGACCTACTTGGAATAAAATGTTGTAGATGAAGTCGTCCAATCCGCACTGGGCCCGTGTGGATTACTAAGGCCTATACACCCTATACAGGTAGGCTCGTGCTCCTCGGTGGGGACGTATAATGAGCTGGTGATAATAAAACCTAACATCTGTTGTCTCGGGTGGCGAGCATAGTTAGGCATTGATAGAGAATATTAACTATCAGTTTTTTATTTTCCTTCAGTGCCGCTATGTCATGGTCGCGCCTATCACTTGCCATCAGGTGAGCGTCCTGATGGTACTGTACACCTTGTTAAAAATAAATAAAATACCACGCTTGGCGTGCGGCTCTATATGGAAAGAGCTTTGCAAGAGTATCAACATCACTGGACTTTCTACACAGCATAGCTATGTGGAGATTGGGGCTGAAACTCACCACGCGGGGCCGATGCGTGATAGTGGGTGTTAACGACAACCAGTGCTGCCAGTCAATAATCCGCTCTAGATAGTCTATAGATTGGCAAAAGTTAGGCAAAAGCAACAGTATCGTTACTATCGATAGTATTTACAGCTTAGTTAACGCTATAATATCCTATACAGCGCTATTAACTCAATTTAAGTAAAGATCAAAATTGAGTCCCGTTATAGAATACGGGCTTGAGTGCGTTATTGTATTGCATTCTCAATTCCATTAAATGTCCTCTTATTTCACATACACACACACACACACAACACACACAAACACATACACACACTCACACATACACACACATTCACACACACTCATACATACTCACACACAAACACATACACACACACTCACACATACACACACACTCACACATACACACACACTCACACATACTCACACGCACACGCACACCACACGCACACACACTTGGATTAGGCCTAAATGGCGCGTATGAATTTCACAGAGAACGAGGGTAAGAGCATCAACGTCGATGACGTCATGCGCCGGTACGCGAACGACGTGATCGCTTCAGCCGGCTTCGGACTCCAAGTGAACTCTTTCGTAGACAAAAATAACAGGTTCTACGAGATCGGACAAACTCTGTTCACTTTCAACAGGAAACAGAAGTTTATCATGTTTTTGCATACACACGCACGTTTCATCACTGAGGTATGTGACATTTTGTTTAGACCTTTTTGAGTTAACGCTTTATCTGCTGCAAAGTTACAGTGAAAACTCACTATCGGTCAAGAAACTGATTGATTAATGAATTCAGTTAAAAACCTTTTTGACTGAGAAGCGCGACCAGCTCAATTTCATTTTGAGGTCGCAGTTTTAGCCTGACCCAAGCAACATAGATTAAAACACTTATGATCAAGCAAAATAAAAACAATCAAGGGTTTTGACCAAGGCAGTCAGTCAACCTTATTGACTAAATTTAATAATTTTAGGAGTTATTCTGCTCGCGTCCGTAAGGTTTAGCCCTCGATGCCTTACACGTGACTCCTGGGTGGTGCTAAATGAGCAGATATACAGTGGTAGAGCCTAGCTGCAGGTACTCTTGCAGCTCATAAAATTGGACTGGCTCGTCCGGCGTGATACCACTTTTGTACAGTTTCCAGCGTGAAATAGGGACAACCTGTGTTTCGTTTGGTTTGTACAAATTCCGGTAGTCCATTTCCCCCACTTCAGTATGGCAGCGTCTTTAAATCAATAGTACCCCAGGAGGTACCTGTTTGAAAGCAGGAGAATCCCTCCCTGAGTCTGACCACTCAGGCTTTTGCCCGTCGTATTCTGGGGTGGGCAAAAAGACGCTCAATACTGCCGGGAGTAAACAAAGGAAAGGTTCCAAAGGAACCATGCCTTCGCTTGATGTGAACTTTTCGAATATCCGCGGAGTTCATTCAAATCTTGTTGCCGTTCACCACCACCTCGAAACGGTTAAGCCTAGTTTGCTCTTCTTGACGGAAACTCAAATATCTTCTCCCCAAGACATATCATACTTAAACTACCCTGGCTACAGGCTTGAACATAATTTTTTACCCCGTGCTGGTGTATGCGCGTATGTAAGAGAGGATATTTGCTGTCGACGTCTAGGCAGCCTTGAAGTTAGTGACCTGTCTACGCTTTGGCTGCGTTTAGATTGCGATGACCATCCCCGCATTTACGCATGCCTTTACAGGTCCCACAGTGGTAACGTCGAGACGGATAGACTGATGGAGCACATTGAGATGGCCATTGAAAGTGTGCTAGAGCAAACTCCTACTGCCGAAGTTGTTGTGTTGGGTGACTTCAACGCACACCATTCCGAATGGCTTGGGTCACGGACAACCGACCATGCTGGTAGAATTGTTTGCGACTTTGCCCAGGCTTACGGTATGACGCAACTGGTCAATGCGCCTACGCGTATTCCTGATGTCGATGGACATGTGCCTTCGTTGTTGGATCTTCTCTTAACAACACACCCTGACTCCTACCAAGTAACAGTTAACGCCCCATTAGGGTCGTCAGATCACTGCTTAGTTCGGAGTATAGTGCCACTTTCATGTAATAAACGCCGACGATCAGCAGGTGTTCGGCGTGTTTGGCACTATAAGTCAGGTGAATGGGATGAATTGCGTACTTTCTTTGCTTCATACCCATGGAGGCAACTTTGCTTCAATACTACTGACCCTACTGCCTGTGCGAACTCTGTCGCCGATGCTATATTGCAGGGTATGGAATTATTTATTCCAAACTCTTCAGTGCCCATTGGTGGCAGGTCACAACCATGGTTCGACTTGTCCTGTAAATTGGCGCTCAGCGTGAAACAGGACAGTTATCAATCTTGGGCGGAAGCTCAGGCTTTAGGGAGTTCCAGTAGTTTTTTACTTAAAAAGCAGTATAATGTTGCCTCCAGATCCTACAAAAAGACGATTGCAAAGGCGAAGGCCAAGCACATACGTTGCATTGGAGATAAACTTGCACGTTGCCCTTCCGGCACCCGGACCTTTTGGTCACTCGCTAAAGCTGTGCAGGGCAATTTTTGTCGTCCATCTTTTTCACCGCTTTGTAGGGATGACGGTTCTATTGCCCATACCGCAAAGGAGAAGAACTCAACCCTAGATGACCGAGGAAAGACACCGCCTTCCATACCTAGATGTCGTAGTTCCATGCCTGAAGTTGTATTCCATCAACGGGTAGTTCGTAAAACACTTTTATCTCTGGACGTCCATAAGTCTAGTGGGCCTGACCTTATTCCTGCTCGAGTTTTAAGGATATGTGCTCCGGAGTTAGCTCCTGTCTTGACGCGCTTATTCCGACTGTCATATTATGCTGGTATAGTACCGGATTGTTGGAAGATAGCTTTAGTGCACCCGATCCCAAAAAAAGGTGACCGCTCTGATCCAACTAATTACAGGCCTATTGCAATTACTTCCCTTCTTGCTAAAACAATGGAAAGCATTATCAATTCTCAGTTGTTGCGGTATCTTGAAGATCGCCAGCTGATAAACGATCGACAATATGGTTTTCGCCATGGTCGGTCAGCTGGTGACCTTTTGGTGTATTTAACCCATCGCTGGGCAGTCGCAATTGAGAGCAAGGGTGAGGCTTTAGCGGTCAGTTTAGATATTGCGAAGGCTTTTGATCGGGTCTGGCATAAAGCACTTTTAGCGAAACTTCCTTCATATGGGATTTCGGAGGGACTTTGTAGGTGGATCGCCAGTTTTTTAAGTGAGCGGAGCATCAAAGTCGTTGTCGATGGTTCGTGTTCGGCATTCTTGCCCGTTAATGCTGGTGTTCCACAGGGCTGTGTGCTTTCCCCTACCTTGTTTATCCTGCATATCAATGATATGTTGGATATTAGCAATTATCATTGTTATGCGGATGACAGTACCGGGGACGCACTGTACCTTGGCAGTTCTTGTCCCTCTGGGCAATCAGTGAATGACAGTCGGAAGGAGCTTGTGTCAAGGATAGAGGCATCTTTGGAAGATGTCATGCAATGGGGAACAAACAATATCGTGTCATTTAACCCTACTAAGACACAAGCATGCGCATTTACTGCTAAAAAGGTTCCGTTTGTCATGGGTCCTAAGTTCGGGAGCACTCCCTTGAGTATAAGGCCGAACATTGGTGTCCTTGGCGTTGACATATCCAGTGATGTACAGTTTCGCGGTCATTTGCAGGAAAAAGCCAAATTGGCGTCTAAGAAGCTGGGTGTGCTGCGCAGAGCTAGGCAATACTTTCCGTCCCACCAGCGCCTTCAGCTTTATAAGGCACAGGTGCGCCCACATATGGAATATTGTTCGCATCTTTGGGCTGGAGCGCCAAAATACCTACTTCTTCCTCTTGACAGCGTACAACGTAGAGCCGTGCGGATGGTCAATGATCTGTCAATAACCAATGGTCTGGATTCCTTGGCCTTGCGTAGAGATGTTGCGAGTCTCTGTGTTTTCTATCGCATATACAATGGGGAGTGTTCCAACGAACTGTTCAATCTGATACCTGCTGCTGAATTTCATCATCGGACTACCCGCCACAAGATGAAATTCCATCCTCATCATCTTGATGGTTGGCGTTCGACTACAGTTCGATTCATGCGTAATTTTCTTCCACGTACTGTACTTATATGGAACGATCTTCCAGCAGCGGTATTTCCTGACAAATATGACATGGCTAATTTTAAGAAAAGAGCATATTCCTATCTAAAAGGCAAGCAACGCACCGGTGGCACTTCTGGTGTCACCGTTGTCCCTGGCGGAGATGAACACTTTCCATCAGGTGTCTCTCTTGCTCGTTTGCTCCCTATATCATAAAAAAAAAAAAAAAAATAAAAAAATTTTGCAGTCAATAAGTTTATTGGCTGGTTATGAGTTTTGCCTAGGTATTGACTATAACACATACAACAGAAAATATAGTATTTTTTTTTGTAACACTCGATAAATTAGTAATTTGACCAAGGCAGCTCTCGAAGCTCGAAAGACTATACACTTCCTTTACCAACCAACCATTAAGGAAAATAAATATCAAGCAAACAGACGTAAATATGTCAATTATTTATGAAAGTACTTACGTTGGAGCAACATGTTACCTTCAAAACCCTTACGACCTTAAAAACTAAAAGTAACTGTGATACTAACTAATATAATCATATTATTTCAGTTCTTTAGGATAAAGGTATTTCCGGACAGCACAGCGAATTTCTTTAAGCACATAGTTCTAAGCACAATGAAAAACAGAGAGGAGAATAATGTGGAACGACCTGACATGATTCAACTCTTGATGGAAGCCTATAAAGGTAACTTCTTCCTTAGCAAGATGTATGATGAAAACGTGACATTTTAATTACAAAAAGATCATAATATTTTAACTTATTGTTTTTACAAATTGCAACTTAAATTACTTTGAGAAAATATTTGATGTCTCATGAGTATTTTAGTTTTAAAATTATCATGTTTGGCTTGTATTTGAATTCATAAAATAACTTGATGTAAACCCGCCGACTTAAAGTGAAACCATCATTTAACAACATCTCCTTGGTTTCGTTATAGTACGAGTAATGACATCAAATGAAGATTTAGTACAACACTACTAGATCATGCAATGCATCTCTTAAAACGTTTAAATGTGTCTAATGCATCCCACCTACGCATTATCGTAGGACATCATCCCTATGCCTTATCTAGATTATTTAAGTCAGACATTTTTTCAATTTTTGGTCACGAAAACCCAGTTACCGTTTTTAGGAACTAAGTGGAATACAAAAGGTGATCTAAATAAACTTACAATACAAAAACACTATAGCACGAACAACAAACTAAAAACCTTAAAAATAAAATATTATATGTTAAATCAAGTTGATCTTGATAATATAATACAAGATTGTCATTACTTGATTACAGGTGATCTGAAAGCCAATCAATCATCAGAAGAGGGTGACTTAGGTTTTGCAACAACAGAAGAGATGCTAAAGCCACAAGGAGAAGGTAGAAGTAAGTAGAATATTTCCTTTATGCATACTATCATGCATTTAAGTCCCTAAATAAAGACTACAACGCTGAAGCATTTGGAGAAGCACAGATTTAGATGGATTCAAAAGCTTTCTAGTAGTCCATAAAAGCATTACACTGCGTCGGTAAAGCAGGTTGAATTTGACCTTGAATAAAGTTAGCAATTTATTTTTCAAATATTCGGGCGATCAATTCAAAATGTTTGTTTTGTCAAATTTCAGAATGGTCCTTAGAAGACTTAACTGCACAAGTATTTTTATTTTTTACTGCTGGATTTGAAACGACTTCCTCAGCATTGATTATGGCCGTTCACGAGTTGGCGTTGAATCAGTCGGTCCAGGAGAAACTATACGCTGAGATAAAAGCATACCGCGACACCAAGAAGTTGTCGTATGAATCCATTGGAGACCTGAAGTACTTGGATTGTGTTTTGAACGGTAAGCTAAAACCACCTCTGTCATTATTGTTACTTTTTAACCAAGCATCTTCACCATTACATGTTCATACTTGTTCCAATCATTCACAACTTCATCGTTTGGGGTTCAGTTTTCGCGGGACTTTATCTATTATCGGTGATTTATCTTGAAATTTGCTCTTAATGTTTACATGATATTCTTGCAGAAACCCTAAGAAAATGGAGTCCAGCCATATTTTTGGACAGGATGTGTGTAAAATCTTACGAGTTACCGCCACCAAGAGAAGGGGCGAAGCCTGTTCGGGTTTGTATACTTGCTTATACAGAGTTAAATAGAGAAAACTTTTATGATACCTGTATTTGGTATTAGGTTACCATAAAAACATCACATAATACGGAGTACAATGATAGATGGATTAAAAATTCACGCTGCAATCATAAAAAACTATAAAGGGAAATAAAGGCTTTTTTCAAAATTCAACTTTGTGATCACTGGTTTACCGTAAACTAGAAAATCCACTCACTATTAGGATCTTGCTTGGATTGTTGCTAGATTAATACATAAATAAAAAACTATTGTTTCCATCACGTAATTGTATACCTTTTTTGATCATCATCATTATCAGCCAACCCACTGCAGGGCATAGGCCTTCCCGCATAGCACTGCTATGGAGAGATTGAGCCGTATAACCTACCACATTGGAAGAATGTCGATTGGTGGGTGTTAACGACTGCTACTTGCTATATCTTTCTTTTCAAACAATCAGGTGATTTTGGTTGCAATGTCCTAGCCTAACTGGAATCATGGCATGATGTTTCCTCACGGGATTCGAACCCACGACCTCCGGAACACGCAGCCGAACGCTGTGCCCACTACACCACGGAGGAAGGCTATATTTATTTACATTTTTATTTATTTATGATCGTCTTTTGAGCACAGACTATACTAGTGGAAGAGACGTGCTCTAAGATGGAGCGCGCTTGCCCAGAAATAGCCTATTTACTCGTTTTTTTTAATGCTACAGGGTTGTATGTGGCTGGAAACGCATAATGAAAGAAGTCGCAAAACGCTTACATATTTGATTTTTAATTGACAGCTAAATCCTGGCGATGTTGTCTACAACATGTTAAATGCAATCCAAACGGATCCAAAATACTACCCCAATCCAGCGGTGTTCGATCCAGAACGGTTCTCTGATGAGAACAAACATAAGATTGCACCAGCCACCTTTATGCCATTTGGATTGGGACCAAGGAGTTGTATTGGTAAGTTACCACATCGTGGTTGAATCAAATGAGTTTATAAATATCTTTTCTGTTCTAACATCAGCCAAGACACTGACTGTGGGATTAGTTTACAAGTTAAAGGACATTCTACAGGCAAAAAAAAAACTATGCTCGAGGTTTTTTTATGTTATAAGTGTACAGGACGGTCAGAACGCTCACATGATGGTAAGTGATACGTCTAACCATGACAGAGCGGCATTGAAGGAGACCAACAACTGAAAGACAGTTTTAATCCTCCGTCAATGCCGCACTGCGCCCAACACCCGAGACAACAGATGTTAGGTATCTTATACCCTACTAACTTAAATTGCTGCTCTTACCCAGAATAACTAGTACCTAACATTTGACGACCCATTTGGTGTGGCGGTTGAGACGTCGGCAACTACACCAGGGGTTCCGGGTTCAATCCCCGGGCAGTGCAGACATTTGTTGTTTCATATGTATGATATGTATGTATTTACAAAAAAATATGTTTATCAGTTGTTTGATACCCATAATACAAGCTTCACGCTTTACTTGAGGCTGGATGGCGCTGTGTGAATATCAGTGGATATTTATTGTTATTATTGTTTTCTATTCCACAGGTTCACGGTTCGCTCTTCTAGAGCTGAAAGTAATCCTTTACCATTTGATCCTTAACTTCAAGATAGTGAAATGTGAAAAAACAATGGACCCAATACGACTTGATCCGTCCCAATTTATCATCAAGGCGTTGGATGGGTCTTGGGCCAAATTCGAGAGCAGGCAATGAATTTGTCTGGACAAAGTACACCTACTTAAATAATATTTATTTTATTTTAACGCTTTGTATTTTTTTAAGAGCGTCGGTGGCTCAGTGGTGTGGACTGTCGCCTTCCTACCGGGAGGGCTGAGGTTCAAATCCCGTCACGTACCAATGTATTTTCGAATTTTCGAAAAATATATGTACGTTATCCGACGCTCTTACGGTGAAGGAAAACATCGTGAGGAAACCTTCATGCACGCCTGCGAAGGGATTCGAAGGTTGTGTGTGAAGTCGTCCAATCCGCACTGGGCCCGCGTGGACGACTAAGGCCTAATCACCCTATACGGGTAGGCTCGTGCCCCTCGGTGGGGACGTTTAATGAGCTGATGATGATGATGATGATGATGATTTTATTTTACACATGTTAAATTTAATTATAATTTACTGTTAAAATGTAACATTGTAATATTTGTAATAGCAATAAAGTTGTACAAATCATATTGATGTAGTTTTGATGGGTCCGTAATTTTTGTTCGACAGACATATGTGCAACGGCGGATCCAGGTGGAGGGTCATGGGGGTCATGACCCCTGAGCTATTTTTAAATACTATACTAACGTACAGTAACAAAATACCTTATAAGTTTTTAACCTGACTACTACTATGTGACCCCCTCCTGGGACCAAACCTGGATCCGCCCTTGCATGTGTGTGAACGGCATATCGACTGAATAGTTGTTCGAAACAACATTTGTCGACGAACGCTGCATCGACTGAATGATTGTGCGAATAGAGTTTTGTTCGAAACAACTTTTTGTCGACAAACGCTGCATCGACTGAATGATTGTGCGAATAGAGTTTTATTCGAAACAACTTTTTGTCGACAAACGCTGCTTCGACTGAATGATTGTGCGAATAGACTTTTGTTCGGACCAACTCATTGTCGACAAACGCTGCTTCGACAGAATGATTGAGCGAATAGACTATTGTTCGAGCGAACTCTTTGTCAACAAACGCTGCTTCGACTATACGACTGTTCGAATATTTTTAATCGATGCCTCATCTGTCGAATATAATTGTTTCCGACACCAACAGAATAAGTCAGTCCACATACTCTGCGACGGAATAAAACATAGTCTTGGCGGACGGTACAGTGTGCGATCACTGATCACACACACCTACCAAGCAATATACATGTACCTTTTTTATGCTATAGCGGGCAAACGAGCAAACGGCTCATCTGATGGTAAATGACGCCGCCCATGTACAATTGAAATACCAGAGGGCACTGAGATTGCCGTACCTTCTTTGAACTGAATATTTGAAAGGTGAGAATTCGAAGACATTGGTACGTGGAGGGATTTGAACCTGCACCCTCCAGATCGGAAGGCAACAGTCCACCTGTGATGTTATGTACGTAATTACGAATGTTTGTGTACATATGCTAGAATATTAATACAAGTCTATTACACGAGATACTCATAAGGCAACTTTACAATATTGAAGTTGACGAGTTATGGAGTGGAGACTGCATCTTTATAAGTTTTAAGTCACTGGTAAAACTTTATAAGAAAGGAGAATTGGGATATCTGGCGCAAGATGAGGGAGACCTGTCCAGCACAATGTGCTAAAACCTTATCAGCCAATAAATGAATAATAAAATATTTACTGCCTTTCACACAGTTACTCAAACAAAGCATTTAGCCTGTAATGTGGGTGCTACACAACGTAACACAGTTACATACATACTTTTTTTATAAATATGTAAATACATATTATACATAGAAAACACCCAGACAATACAAACAGACATTTTGTTCATGCACACAAATGTTTGTAATGGTCGGGAATCGAACCCGGAACCTGGTGTGATAACCGACGTTTCAACCATTACACTACATGGATCGTCAAAAATAACATTATCAAGGACATTATAAATACGTACATTTACAATTTAACAGTTCTAATAGGCAAATACAGGATGCGATTAAAAGCTTTATCTGTGTTAAAATACAGTTGATTATTGTATAGCAGTGACGCTAACATATTCACTATCAGCTGCTTCTACATTTGCAATAGAGTTAATAATTCGCAGAAGGTTATAAAAAACATTTGGTTATAGAATTTTTGTTAACTTTAAACACTTTCCAATTCCAGTTAACATGATTACAATAGAATAAATTGGAACTATACTAAATAAAATATTAATATACTAGCTTTTGCCCGCGGCTTCGCTCGCATTAAATTCGGGATAACACGGTACTTTCATTTATCACTATACATAGGATTTCCCCTCCCTCCAACTTTAAAGGTTTCGGGGTCAATTTTAGAATTTTTTATTAGCAAAAAATATGTTATAGTGAGCTAACCTTAAAAGATAGACATATGCTGTCGCGGACTTTTTTGTAGACCTTTAAAAGGAGAACAATACTCTCATACATGACTTTTGTGTAAATTTAACCGTTTACGCAGCGTACGCAGCGGAAGCTCCAAGTATGAAAAAATACCCCCGATTTTGAAACATTTTTCATTACTGCTCCGCTTCTTTTACTCGTAGCGTGATGATATATAGCCTATAGCCTTCCTCGATAAATAAGCTATCTAACACTGAAAGAATTATTCAAATCGAACCAGTAGTTCCTGAGATTAGCGCGTTCAAACAAACAAACAAACTCTTCAGCTTTATATATTAGTATAGATTGACAAACAAACTTTTATTACAGGTACTAAATAACTGATAAAAATACTAATATATATTTTATGTATATACGTAGAAAACACCCAGATTAATACAAGCAGACATGTTCATGCACAGAAATGTTTGTACTGTACGGGGATCGAACCCATTCCGGGTTCAATCCCCTGGGTGTAATAGCCGACGTCTCAACCATTACACCAAATAGGTTATCAAACCTAAGTACATGATCAGCTGTTTAAATGCCAATAAATAAACAATGATATAAAAAGTATAAATTCGTGATATGCTCACAAAACAATCGAAAAAAGTGTTCCGAATGCAGCACACTGGACACATATCGAATGAGCGTACATTAACCTAAACGAAGAGCCTACAACTATATTGTCTTTGGCGGTTCGTTTTTGAGGCACGGGTGACGTATCTACCTTAATATATACAGAATATCATTGTAAATAAAACAAAGAACGCAACAGCCAATCGTCGCGTAGGCATTCCATGCCTCATTGAAACAACAAATCTGTGTCCGATCATGACTCACACCGCATACAATAACAGTACTGCGTATGCCGGCAAAGAAGCAACATGCTAATCGAGCTATTTATATTTTTTCTAACATTCCTTGCGGTTTACTTCTTCTGCTGTCAGAGGAGAGCGCATAACTTTTTCAAGAGCAAAGATGTGAAGTTTATTCCGGGCTATCTGGTGTACGGGAATGCGTACGGAAGCATGTCCCAGAAGGTGCATCCTGCTGAGGAGATCATCAATATCTACAACCAGTTCCCAGGGGAGAGGTATGTATTTTTCTTATTCGTTCATTCATTTGGAACAAGCTAAGGTCATAGACAGCGGCCTCGTCAGTAGTTAGTTATTTCTTTATTTAATCATAGAGGAAATGAGTGATCACCAATGCAGGATACATGAGTTTCCTTCCTGCCCTATAAGTTTCAATAAAGATGTGGGACTTTACTGCAACTACGCGAACTTCTTGAGAGAACTCAAACTCGAAAGAACACTCAATGGTTCATATTATAATTCACCATCATTACACATTAACATAGATTGAACACATTTTAATAAATGAAATCTGACGACATGACATTCAGTTTTCCGCGAAGAAGTCCGGAGGTATCTGTATCATATACACACATCATAATATTTTCACATAACAAATACCTATTTAACCTTTTGAAACTACGTACTAATCTTAAATTATATTTTAAACAAACATTCTCCACGGTGTGGTGAATGTATACAAATATTAATATTTGTTATATAATGTATTACGACTGCTATTTGAGTCGGGACCAATAGTTTAGCATTCACCGTACCACAGAGGAACGACGTACCCAACAATCCTTTGTTAACACAATCATATTTTTTACAAAATTGTCTACAAAACACTGTAAATAAAATCAAATATTCCCTAGCATTAGAAGTAGCATTCTGACGTGCGACTTACGGAACTGGACCTCCGGATCCTCTGCATTGGAATCGTAGGATCTAAGCCTCTGGATCCTCTTCAGATCCTCTCTTCTCCTTGCTCCTTCTATTTTAGGATAGATGTTAGCATCCAACAAGCTGCACTGGGCTCGCGCGCTGTGTCTGACAAAACTCCCCATAGCAATGTTGTTTGGGAAAATCGGTACCCTTCAGTAAGATGTTATTAGCTGGTTTATGAGCCTCCGGATCATATACTAGGTGGTAAACTTAGTACTGTGTCGTCAGGAACCACCGCAGTGCCAGATATCGTCCCGTGAAATTGAAGCGTTTTTTGCTTCTGTGTTTCGGTACTGTAGCAAGTAAAATGACCGGGTATAAGAGGCCTAACATCTGTTGTCTCGGGTGTCAGGTGCAGTGCCGCATTAAAAAATAATAGCTGTTTATCAGTTGTTGGTATCAATCAATCCTGCTCTGCCATGGTCCGGCGTATCACTTACTATCGGGTGAGCGTCCTTACCGTCATTTATACTTAGCATCATAAAAAAATCAATATTTTTAAACTCGACATCCCACCACTTACCAGGTGAAGTAAAGGCCATTTGCGGCAAACAGTGGTCAGATTAAAAAACACGGTGGCGAATGGTTGTATGAAATATAATTTTAGAATCCACGTAATTTCAAAATATACAAAGGTTATCAATCATATATAGTAAGAGCCCCGAGATGTGTTTTCAGTTTCTTAAAGCTATAAAGCGATTACGTGAATAACAATAACAAACAATATTTTCATCAGTTCACTGAATATATTAAATCCCACGAAGAAACCGCATGGCGAAAGTCCCTTTGGACGATTTTTTCCAATTCGGTAAAGATATTGCAGGCTGAATCTTCTGATTTTCAAAAAAAATATGATTCCTTGCTTCGAGGATGCCTAAACCATCGGTCCAGCTATTATCTTAGGATGGAAGTCGTTCTTACCCACTAATCCGCATTAGTTCTTCGCTTAAGGCCCAAACTCCCATAGCCATGTTTTGTGGGAAGGCCTGACCCTACAGTAAGACGTTACAGGCTGATAATGCAATCAACATCATCATCAGCTCATTAAACGTCCCCGAGGGGTTCCTCACGATGTTTTCTTTCGCCGAATAAGCGTTGCATAACGTACATATAATTTCGAAATCACATTGGTACGTGGCGGGTTCGAACCTGCTCTTCCTGATCGAAGGAAACTGTCCACCTTTTGCGCCAGATATAACGAACAGTCTCCGCTTTGATCATCCAGCCCACAGACATCAGAATAACATTAGATTGGACAAGCCGCCAAGTTTATAGGCAGTCCCAGTGTCGCAATTTCTTTTCGGTTCTTACCTGTGAAAATTATTATATTCTTGGCAAATTTACTGATTCATTACGATGATGGCATGTTACATTGCACAGGATACATTTTGGAATAACGGTAATTTCTTCTAATATTCGTGCGTCTTGACTCGTCTCACAGAGCGTAAACTGGTAGCCGAGTGTAGCTCGTTGAGCTTACAGTTGTCGCACTTTAAACGCGGCTTGCCATCTCTGTATTGGGAAATCTGTGATCCAGCTCTACCGCCAACATATCGCGAGTCGTCGGTGCCCATGCGTGCTCCATTACGCTTACCAATACGCGGTCTCCACTTCAGAACTCGTATGTTTGAGTGTAATAGGCTTATATTATTAATTTGTTTTGTATGGACTGTTGCCCTCCTACTGGAAGGGATGAGGTTCAAATCCGGACCCGTACCAATGTGTCGAAAAATTTTCGAAAATGTATGTACGTTATCTGACGCTTGACGTGAAGAAAAATATCGTGAGGAAACCTGTGCACGCGTGCGAAGAGATTCAAACCTTTGAAGGTTGTGCATAAGTCGGCCAATCCGCAATGGGCCCGCGTGGACGACTAATAACCTACACGGCCAGGCTCGTGCCCCTCGGTGGAGAGAATGAGCTGATGATGATGATGATTTATTTGTTGCTCAGGTACGTCGGTTACATCGAAGGATCAAACCCGATCACTTTGATCAGAGACCCAGAAATCATTAAGACATCACAGTGAAACATTTCGACCATTTTGTGGACCACAAGGAGTTTTTCCCTGCTGAAGAGGACATCTTCGGGAAAAGCATGTTTGTTATGAAAGGTTAGTTAGAGGTTACTATAGATGCAGTACCTAATATACTGAGGTTGCAGTTATATTTCTTGAAACAGTTATGTGATAACACGAGAAACATCTTGCGACCCACGTTATTTAGAATTGAGAGTTTGTTTGAGGATGTAATGAAAAATATTGGTCAATATAAAGATTTTAAAGTTTTGAATACTACCGAAAGTACAAAATGTATTCACCCATAGCTACAAATCGAGTGTATATTCCATATACCTTACAATGAATAAAATAATCGTTTGACAAATCCTTAAGCAGCATCCTAGCTTTATCATGCGTTTTTTGAGTCCTAAATTCCCTTACTGAACTAATCAACTAAAGAAGCAGATAACATGCTATTAAAATCATAGTTGCATTCATGTTCACTCGTAAGCTGCAATACGATTTTATTTGGACACAGGATCACTGATATTTCTACAAAATCAGCATCAATGATAATCACAAAAGAAATCGCAGAGCGTTTTTTATGATACGCCTGACCATGACAGAGCGGCATTGGCATTGTTGGAGACCACAACTGATAAAATTATTATCCTCCATCAATGCCGCACTGCGCCCTCACCCGAGACAAACAGATGTTAGGTCTCTTATACCTGGTAATTTCGTCATTTGAAGCAGTTGGTAACCCCTTTGGCAGAAGTCGTGGCCTTTAAATCAAATCACATAGCTATTTCAAGCAATATATCGAATCAAATTGGCCAGGAGTACAAGGTCATACGAATTGGTATGATTGCCTAACCTAAGCGGACGCAGAGCGAGGTCTATTTATTGTTTGTTCTCAATATTTGGCAAGTGTTCCTTTGATACATTTGGAACTGGAATTTTGTTTATGTTATTTCATATACTATGTTATCTCATCCAGTCACACACATACAAGCACACACATACACATAAAAACAGACACACTTTCCGACATATACATACCGCATGTATTCAGCATGTAGGTTTGAGATTGTTGTACACATATTAAGAATGTTACACACATAATAACAAATAACGTAATTTAATTTAATAAAAAAAAGTAAGTAATTAAATTATTTGTTAACATATTATTAGATAGCTTAATTTTAATTACTCGTCCAAGGACTGACTAACTTAATAGTTACCTATGTTATCCGAGGTGGTGGGAGCCTGATGACCTGTAAGACGGATATACTGTAGTAAGTCTAGGCATCAGTCTCACACAATATTTATATCAAAATATGTCTGTACTCTGAATTTATGTACTAATTGTTTTGTGATGAGAGAAATAAAGTTATATTATTATCTTTTTGATTTTATTTTCTTAAAAAGGATTAGAAGACATTCTTAATGCAAGGATGTTAAAAGTATAATTAAGGGATAACTTCTTCAATCTTTCAACACTATACTAAATGTTTAGTTTTGAACTTATGTGAAGTGGCCATTGTAGCCTACGAGATCTCGAGTGGAAACCGCGTCAAGGCAAGTGTAGCGTAGTACCCTTCATGACTTAAGAAAAGCCGATGGAAGCTCGATGAGGTAAACAAAGGATCGGGATATCAAATCGCAAAACGAGGGAGGACTTTAACCAAGCAAGCAATGAACTGCGAACAGGTTAAAGCGAGATAGAAATCTGTTTATCAATTACATATCAATGATGTAAAAAGTACCTATAGGTTCATGATATGCTTGCAAAACAACCGAAAAAAGTGTTTCGAAGGCAGCCACAGAACACATACACATATTTCGAATGAGCGTACATTTACCTAAACAAAGAGCCTACAACTGTATTCTCTTTGGCGGTTCGTTTTTAAGGCATGGATGACGTATCTACCTTTATATATACAGAATATTATTGCTACATATAAATAAAATTTAAGTGTCTATTTGTAATATAAAGATACAATAATTTTCCTTCATGCATATGACATACAGTATGCCAAAATAACAATTTTTAAAATTTTCGTCTGTCTGTTTGTTCCGGTTTATCTTTGAAACGGCTGGATAAATTTGGACGGGATTTTTCGGCAGGTAGATAATGTAATAAGGAAAAAATAGGCTACATTTGTTTAAGACAATACTTTTTTATTTTGAATATATAAAGCAATGTGTTTCCGCACGCCGCGCGTCGCGTGACTTAAAGAAACAATTTTACGATATACTATGAATACAATCTTGTATCCCTGGGTAATACCGCAAGGAGCAGTTGGTTACTAATACATTTTTAAGTTTGTCTTTTTGTTAATTGTCAGAGTTAGATGCAGTAAATCCAACAAGTGAATCTATTACAGGAGACACATGGCGCGACATGAGGACCACTCTCAGCCCGGCGTTCACTGGCTCCAAGATGAAGCTGATGCTACCTTCTATGATCGAAGTCAGCCAGAACGCTGTTAAATATTTGAAAGGTAATTAAGTTTCATTGGTGCTCCTTTTAACTAATAATAAATATTTATTGACATAAACACTACGCCATCTTGTCCCAAACTAAGCATTAACCTGTAAATGCCTAGTTACTCCGAACTGTAAATACATATTAATATAATATTCACTGACATACACACATCTAGACCCAAACTAAGCATTAGCCTGTAATATGGATACTAAATAATAATGCTTATATTTTATTTTATAAATATAAATACATACATATACATGCATATGTATAATATGTATGTATTTACAAAAAAAATGTACATTAGTATGTTTATACGTTGTTTAGTATCCATTATACAGGCTTCACGGTTAACTTGGGGCGATGGCGCTGTGTGAATGTCAGTGGATATTTATTATTACTATTTTTATACATAAAAAACACACAGACCAATACAAACAGACAGTTAATGCACACAAATGTTTGTACTGCCCGGGATCGAACCCTTGGTGTAAAAGCCAACGTCTCAACCATTATACACAAATGAGTCGTTAATCGTAATGCGATGATGTAGCCCCTAGCGCGTTGGGTTGACGAATTACTAGTCAAGCAGCTGTTTCAATAGTTTGACATAGCATTCATCATCAGCTCATTTTACGTTTCTACCGAGGGGCATGAGCCTACCGGTATAGCGTGTATAGGCCTTAGTCGTCCGCGGGCCTGGTGCGGATTGGACGACTTCACGCCCAACCTTTGAATATCTTCGCAGGCGAGCGCGGGTTTCCTGATATAGGAAATGACCCCTTTCTGACCTAGGATGAGTGACCAAAAATATAATCTCGGGTCCCATGATTCAAAGACACCATAAGCCTCATCAGCTCATTATACGTCCTCACCGAGGGGCACGAGCCTACCCGTAAAGTGTGAATCGGTCTTAGTCGTCCACGCGGGCCCAGTTTGGATTGGCTGACTACAAAAACAATCTTTATATCTCTTCGTAAGCGTGCGAAGGTTTCCTCACGATGTTTTCCTTCACCGTAAGAGCGTCGGATAAACGTATATATAATTTCAAAAATTCAAAAAGACTTTAGCACGTGGTGGGATTTGAACTTGCACCCTCCATATCGGAAGAAACAGTTCACAACAATGAGCTAAAGATACGTATACAGCTACTAATCTTTAAATAGCTCGTTTTGTGGGTCACTGTTCAATCTCCATATAATACTATAAAGGATGGTCAGTGCCCAGAGAAAATGGTGGCTCGAGTATATATTATTAGTTAGTATACATATATATATATATATTTTATTTTTTTGACGACCCATTTGGTGTAGCGGATGACACGTCGGCTGCTACACCATGGGTTTCGGGTTCAATCCCCGAGCAGTGCAAACATTTGTGTGCATGAACATGTCTGTTGTAAATGGTCTGGGTGTTTTCTTTGTATAATATTTATGTATTTACAAAAACAAAATGTATATAAGTATGTTTATCCGTTGTTTAGTACCCGTAATACAGGCTTCACGCTTAACTTGGGGCTAGATGGCGCTGTGTGAATGTCAGTGGATATTTATTATTATTATTCAATATTTTAATGATATTAATAATCATTAATGTAAAGTAAACAAATAGTGTTAACGTCGTAAGGTCAATGTCTCGCGTGTAAAGTCGCAACAATATAAGATAAGATAAAACGCATTGTACAAACATAAATATGTTGCTATAGAGATAACAGTGTTTTTACAACTCTTGCAAGTAAATGTCTATCAGTAATCAGTAAAATAAATCTATTTATTTCATAGGCAAATGAGCAGTAGACCCTCTGCCTAACTTTAGGTGATGTCGCTACTCATCATCATCATCATTAGCTCATCCAACGTCTCCACCGAGGGGCATGAGCCTACCTGTAGGGGTGAATAGTCCTCAGTCGTCCACGCGTGCCCAGTGCGTAAAACCTTTGAATCTCTTCGCAGGCTTGCACAGGTTTCCACACGATTTTTTCCTTCACCATAAGTGCGTCGGAAAAACGTTATAATAAAGAAAATTCGAAATGACATTGGTACGTAGCGGGATTTGACCGTGCACCCTCCAGATTGGAAGGCAACGGTCCATACAAATGAGCTACCAACGCCCTAACAAATCTTATTTTGTTTTTTTTAGGGTCCCGTAGCCAAATGGCAAAAACAGAACCCTTATAGATTGGTCAAGTCTGTCTGTCCGTCCGTATGTCACACCCTTTTTCCTCCGAAACTTTGTAAGCATTGTATTCTGTGATCCGTTACAAGGTTTTGATTAGAAACTGAAAAATTATGAATTTATTTTGGGGAACCCCATATAACTAAATTCGAATCTAGTTTTAAATTCTCTAACGTAATTAAGAGCATTCTTCATTTGGGGAAACGTAGTATGGGTTCCAAACTTCAACGGACTGATGACTGAATACCAAAACATGTGGTCCTCAAAAATGTGTACCAGTTTACCTAGGAAACCAACTCGTATGTAGGTTACCTACTACTCGTACTTACGGGTAGGTTCACCCGTAACGGTTAGGTTGGTAAGTAGGTTACCTACTTACGGAAAGATATACAGGTTTCCAATATCCTTTTAGAATCAAAACCAACATTGTTTATTTTCTATGCGTCTGATTACTCAACACAACGTACAAAGCTGTAGCCAATTCTAGGTTCAAGAGTCGACTTATTTTTCCTATTTTCACTTCACAGAAAACGAGGGTATGAGCATCAATGTTGATGACGTCATGCGTCGGTATACAAATGACGTCATCGCCTCCGCTGGCTTCGGTCTCGAAGTTAACTCTTTCGTCGACAAACATAACCAGTTCTATGAGATCGGACAGAGTCTGTTCAATTTCAACTTCAAGCAGAAAATGGTCATGCTTTTGTTTGTGAACGCACCTTTTATTACTAAGGTAATTATTACTAATCATAATTTACTCACCGTCATTTTCTACTTGTTAATATGTAAAGATTCACAGTAACCATATTATTTTACCTGTACCTCTGAATTTTTATAATAATATTACGTTGCCTTTTCTGGTACCAAAATGCCGAGGTACTATTAAAATTTTATTGTGTTAAGAGATGGCCGATAAGGACAGGACAGTCTTACACGATGGAATTTGCCACCTGATCATGACAAATGGATTGTTGAAAGAAACCGCTAACTGAGGATGGTAATACCTTTCAGTAACACTAGCCTACCCAATAGCCGATACGATAAAATGAAAATGAATGATGATATCTCTTATACCCCAGTATAAGAGATCAGACGAATATCATTGTATATAATTAATATAATTGCGTGGCATAAGGCACGACACTAATAATTTAGCAACCAATGTAATTATGTAAAAGATTAAGAAATAATTTTCTATTTTGTCCGAATGCATTTCAGTTTTTTGGCATGAAGATATTTCCAGAAAGTACAGTGGAATTCTTTAGGCACATTGTTGTTAGTACTATGGAATACAGAGAAAAGAATAAAGTAGAAAGACCCGACATGATTCAGCTCCTGATGGAGGCTTCTAAAGGTTAGTTCCTCTTTGGTTTCATATTTTTGTGTTTCTCTTTATAATATTTGTTGGAAGAATCAAACTCAATGTATTATTCAAAGTTTAAAGTTTTAAGTCTTTATTCAAAGAAATCTTTTACAAAATCTTTTGAATCATCGATTGTTATTTTTATAACTCTACCATATATCGTATGGCATAACTTGAAGTGTATGCATAAACATAATAACATTTAACAGCAACCATATTCCTGGATATCGACGACCTGTCAATGTACGAGTATCAGTAACAATATACTTTGTTAAGAAAACAGGCTAGAGGTAGTAACTTAGTTAAGAATGTCTCATACCCCCCCCCCCCTCACTTACCTTATGTAAAACTAGCCAACGATACGTAACATAAATTTAAGACCCCTACATTTAAGTAAACTTTCCTTCTTTTAAATAAAAAATACACAAACCATTTAAATAATATTACAGGTACTTTAAAATCCAATCAAACGCCAGAAGAAGGTGACGTAGGTTTTGCAACAGTTGAAGAGATGTTAAAGCCCCAAGGGGAAAGCAGAAGTAAGTAAACACTATATCTATTGCTCTCTCACTTCATCATGATGTCAACTCATCTCAAGGCTATGTGGGGAGGGTATAAAACTAGATGGTGTTCAGGAGCAATCGGCCCGGCGTGTAATATGTCTAGGATAGGACGGATCAAGATCCTAAATTATAAGGGAACGTCTTCCCTTGAGACCCTAGAAAACCTTCATCCGAAATCTTCTTCGTAACCAACAATGATATTCTGTATATACAAAGGTAGAATGCCACCAGTGCCACAAAAACGAACCACCAAAGAGAATATAGTTATAGGCTCTTTGTATAGGTAAATGTACGCTCATTCGAAATATGTGTATGTGTGCTGTCGCTGCATTCGGAACACTTTTTCCAGTTGTTTTGTAAACATAACACGAACCTATACTTTTTACATCATTGTTAACAAATCAACTTTTTCGATTCCAGAATGGTCTGTAGACGAGTTAGCCGCACAAGTGTTTCTTTTCTTCACTGCTGGATTTGAAACATCTGCTTCAACTTTGGTGATGGCTGTCCACGAGATGGCGTTGAACCCATCAGTCCAGGAGAAGTTGTATGCTGAAGTAAAGGAATTCCACGACACAAAAAAGCTGTCGTATGAAACCATCGGGGAACTTAAATACTTGGACTGCGTTTTAAACGGTGAGTACGACTGTTTTCAATGGTATGAAAGAATGAAGGTGAAATAAGTAGGAGATTACAGATATGCTGTTAAGGCTGCAGACTGACACTGACTTCCTATGCAATTACTTAATATTGTGATAATTTATTTGCAAAGAAACTAATACAGCCTATTTTTTTCATTGCAAATAAATCATACAGAAAAATATCATTATTTACACATTTTTCTCTATTCGGTTAAACTAGAAACTTAACAAACTTACAATATAAAAACACTATAACATCAAACTATAAAATATTATAACTAAATAAAAAAATTAAAAGAACTCTCTATCCCTAATTACAAGAAATTAGGTAAAAAAAAATCCATTTTGTGATTATTGCTGATCGATGTAAGGATGTAACTTATCATGAGAGGTGATCATTTCGATTTTGAACTACTATCATAAAAATAAACAGCTACATATAAATATTTATAATACAATGTTCGTTTCTTATTTCAGAAACTTTAAGAAAATGGAGTGCAGCCATAATAATGGACAGGAAATGTGTGAAAGCTTTCGAGCTACCTCCTCCCAGAGAAGGCGCCAAGCCTGTTCGGGTGAGTAGAAGATTGAGTTATCATTGTCCTATAAAGTTCAGGGCACAGGCTTTTCCTCACAGCATGACTATGGACAGTTTGGGTCCTAACCCACCACGCGGACCCAGTGCCGATTAATGCGTGTTTACAACTTCCATACTAAGAAGCCGAGAACGACGACTTAACGTGCCGTCCGAAGCACAGAATCGTCTTTCTTTTTAGACAATAATTCAGATGAAAATGTCCACAACCAATTTCAGAAAAACTGCACAAAGTGACTTTCAACTACGCAGTCTCCTTGCGGCATATAAACCCACAATCCCTGCATCATGCAGTGATCTAAGCCCAACACTGATACTACAACACAATGGTGACAGGTATATACTTAAATAAATAGTCATCAACGCCATCTAGCCCTAATCTAAGCACTCTAGCCTGTAATATGATGACTAAAAAACTAATAGACAAACCAATACAAACAGACATGCATAAAATGTTTGTACTACCCAGTGATCTAACCCGAAAACCTAGATGTAATAGCCGAATGAACTATATTATTAAAGACATCTTCCTTTATCAGCTCAACCCTGGTGACACGGTGTACAACATGGTGAATGCCCTCCACATGGACCCCCAGTACTACCCCAACCCGGAGGTCTTCGAACCAGAGCGATTCTCAGATGAGAACAAACATAAAATTGCACCCTTCACTTTCATGCCTTTTGGCATGGGACCGAGGAATTGCATTGGTAAGACCACCATTGCAACCATAGTGTTTACTTGCTATTTGTTTCAGAGTATTTTTTTATGTCACAAAATGTACAGGACGGTTAGGACGTTCAGCTGATGGTGAATGATACGCTTGACCATGACGGAACAGTAGGAGTTTGACAACTGAAAAACAGTTATTATAATTTGAGTTTTGGGGGCTATTCAGGCTTATACAGACCTGTAGTCACATCGTCCTAAAAGATCTTTGGTGACTCGCTCCCCTTGTATAGTTCATCCAAAAGTCGGGCAAATTTCAGAAAATTCAGAACCCTGCCCAACTCTATAGGTTTAATATTACTTGGGCATAAATGGTAGATGCCCAAGTGGATGTTTTGATACCGTTGTACCACGACCTACCCGTATAGAGTGTATAGGCCTTTGCAGGCAATGCGAATTGGCCGACTTCACGCACAACCTTTGAATCTCTTCGCAGGCATGGGCAGGTTTCCTTACGATGTTTTCCTTTACTACTTATAAGAACATTGGATAACGTACATATATTTTCTGAAATTCGAAAACACATTGGCACGTGGCGGGATTTGAACCTTACAGCCCTTACTCTCGGTACGGGGCAACAGTCCACACCATTGAGCCACCGACGCGCTTATATAAGTGCCATATATCATAAGCTCTATAGCCAATAGAACATATATTCATGTTATTTACCAAAAAAAACTGACGACATTTCACTTCCACAGGTTCACGCTTCGCCCTGCTAGAGCTCAAGGTTCTCTTTTACCAGATGGTCCTAAACTTCAAGATTGTTAAATGTGAAAAAACTACGGATCCTATACGTTTGGACCCATCCAGCTTTAATATCAGAGCGCAGGGTGGCACTTGGGTTAAATTCGAGAGCAGACATTGAAAGCTGGTAAATCTAAGATTAATATATTACAGAAATATGATCCAAAACCAACATAATTTGTTAAGGTTTTGCCATGTGACCTACCTAAACATACGTAAATAAGCACTGATTAATCTATCAGTTATAATAACTCTATTTTTCTAATAAATATGTTTAGGGTAAAACCCTTGTCGCCTTAAAGTAGTTGCTTTTATTTTTGTTAGTAATTTTTATATGTCCTTTATCGATAAAATCTAAATTAAAGTTAACCGTAATTGCTTCCTAGATGGGCTCCTGGTGAAGATAATTGCGTGATAGATCACGCTATGCAAATTACTTTTTAAGATAGATCCTAAAATGTTATTTTTATAGTGTAGGCAACTATCTTACCTTTAATAGTAGTATTAAGGTCTGCCAGTAATACAAATTTTCTGTCCATAAATAAAATAATTAACCATGACTACTACCCATTTCACTTTTAAAAACTTTACTTACTGCACTTAGTAAAATCAAAAGTACATTATATTATTATTAGGTAATTTACAAAGTGGGGCATTTAACAAGATAACACGGATGCTTAGTATGTAAGTACATGTATGTGATTGAATATAAATAATGAAATATTTTATAGTTTACTTTACGTACCATAGTTATTTTCTTTACTCGTAGTATGGTGTTGTGTGTTTTATATATCTTTTAAGAATATAACTGTACGGTTGTGCAATATCCATTTGTATTGTATAACAAAAATAAAAAATAAATAGTTTTAAAAATATTCCTTTATTTCATTTACTTCCTCTCTTAAGATTTTATTTCTGATTTTCTTTCCTGTAACGGACATTCTGAATTTACTTTAAGTAAGAAGTTTAGTACTAGGCAGTTGAATCGTATGTGATTTCTCCTTTAGTAGCTATTACAATTTATTCAACTTTTTTGGGGTTTTTTAAAAAGCAAATATTATTCGATGTGGGCAGAGCACAGGCTTTCCATCTACCGTGCATTACCTTGTTTTGTAGATTTCTAGTTGGATTTTCATCTACATTTGTACTTATTGCTAATACTATTCAAAATTATTCATCGAGTTTACCAGTAAACGACTCTATAATTCGATAAGAAATAAATATTCCCCACATAAAACCCGTAAATAACATAAAAGCTACACGTTATCCACCGCGCGGCGCCCGACGTAATGCGAGGCGACATCTCCTGTCAGGCACGTAATGGAAACCATATCTGATGTGCGACGTCGACCGGTAATTCTTATTTATTTCAGTCTTATATATAACCGTGGAGTTACCTTTTATAGTTAGATCGTTTGACGGTAACTTTCCGCTGGGGTTTACGCGGTGTGTTCCTTCGATTAAGTGAGCGAGGAGCAGTGGCGTAGCGAGGTCTGACCTAGGCGCGAGCTAAATGCCTTAAGCGAGGCCGTTTTTTTTAACGGATATTTGTCATTTTAGTTGAGACCAACAGATAAATGATGCTTTGTTATTAGTGTTCAGACTTATTGAATCATACATCCCAAGAGAGTTAGAGCAAGGCCCTCTGGGTGCGAGACCGCGGGCGGTGACCCACGCCTTGCTTCGCCACTGGTGAGATCCTATATTTCCCCTTGTCCATATTTCATATTTCGCTTCTATTGAAGAACGCATTCATAGATCCTTGGATGCAGCAATTTTTGAAGAGATCTCTCTCTTTGACCTATTTCATTCCACTGCTGGATATAGTCAGTGTTGCCGCGCTATAGTCCACTGTCGATAGTCTATATTCAGACTTTAGCCCTAAGATTAACATTAACTAAGTAGATACACAATCACGAAGAAATATCAACCAAAAAGTGTCGAGCCGCTTGACACATACGTTGACTTATTGTTATATTAATGACATAAAATTATTCATTAAAATTTGACCATAAGACATCGTCAAAAGGGTACAAAAAGCACGAGCATACTAATATATCACTGACATGTAGCAAGCGACGTGATTATGAATGAATTTTTTGCCCAACTGACGCGATAAGCAAAATTTAAGCGGTCACTTTTTGAATGAGATTGTTCATCCAGTTATTTAATTTTTAATTTTTTCATTGTTTATCTAAGGGCTAAAGTCAAACTATCGATACTATCGATTGATTAGGCAATAGTCGAGAGCATTTCCGCCCCACTGACCATTGGTTCTACGCACAATATATCCTGCCCACTAGCACTTCAATTTGCTAAGACTCGTTTACTTCCAGTTTAATAGAAAAATCTCAAAAGCATACACAAGCTAACATCAAAGCATTTTTCCATACAGAATAAAAACACCCAGGTGTTCCTAGAGATAAGTAAGGCTAATCTACTTTTAATTATATCACACGGAAAAACGCCGTCCATTTTGCCGCGTTAACTAATTATCTGTGTGCTGTATTCTAATTAACGCTTGTATTATTGCCTTTGGGAAGGGGGACTACTTTTATCTAATTTGTAAGGTATTACGTACCTACAGAAAAATGTATATTTTTCCTTTTGTATTTATTTATAAAATATTTTTTTCGCGTGCAGATTTTGGTTGGGTCTTTTGAGGAAAGAAAAGCATTTATATTGTTGTGTTAATTTAACGTACCTTTATTTTCTTTACTCGTAATATAGTGTTTTGGATTTTATATATTTTTAACAAAATGTTACTTTACGGTTGTGCAATATTCATTTGTATTGTATGAGAAAAAAAAGATTTTTAATAATTTTTGTATTTATTTATAAGATTTCTTTTTCGCTTGTAGATTTTGTTTGAGGAAAGAAGAGCATTTATATTGTTACCCTGGGCCTAAGTTTTTTGTGGTTTATACTGAAGTATTTATTACAAAAGAATAGACATAGTACAAGATTCGATGCGCAGACGAGTTAGAAATCATGGAGGTTGAAAATAAAAATAATCTAGTCCAGAGCTGGACTCTCCGTTGTGAACTGTGTGTGTGAAACACCTGGCAAAAGTGAAAATATTTGTGTACTAATATATAATTATTATTAAGTATTTATTATTCATCATCATCATCATCATTACAGCCTAAAATGTCCACTGCTGAACGAAGGCCTCCCCTAATGATTTCCACGCGGGCCGATCCCTTGCAGTTGACATCCATCTGCTACCCGCGACCTTAACCAGGTCATCCGTCCATCTGGTTTTGAGCTATGTCGGTCACCCTAGTTCTCCTACGGATATCCTCATTTCGGATTCTATCGCGTAGGGAAACAATTTATATTATTTATTATTATTATTTGTAAAAACAAGGTTAATATGTATTTCAGTTAATAAATTGTTTGCTTATTTATTATTAAGAACACCCGACGAGGCGGACAATTGAGTTATATGACAGGAAAATCCGCTCTTCGATACCTTAGGTACAAGTTTTAAGGAACAGACAGATATTTTATTTTGTAATAGTAACAAGTAAATACATAAAATATTATAATAAAATAGGAGTAATCAACAGTAACAAGTAACAACAATAAAAAATCATATTCATAAGTCATTAATCTAGTACATTATATAACTGCCTTTATGTTACTTATATGATCTGCCTGTATACAATATTTTTAGTATACACTTCTAGGGATTACTATCATATAAATCTAGTATTCGAGTCAAAACTTGCCCACAAAGTATAAGCAATGATTTTGGAAAGCGGAAAATGCCGAGGCATTGTCATTTATTCTAACCGCAGGTCTACAATAGTGATGCTACTCGTCTCATCGATATAATGTAATTAATAAAATACCTAGAACTAAGTAGTCACTATTTTTATATTAAGCCACGACATCCCAGCCACGGTGTTCCCTGATGACTACGACATGTCCTTCTTCAAACGAGGTTTAAAGAGAGCCCTTTCCTCTTGATAGGCAGCGGCATGGCTTTGCCCTCGGCATTACAGTTGTCCATGAGCGGCGGCTACCGTTTTCCATCAGATGGGCCGCCTGCTCGTATGCAACTTAAGCAATATATTTTTTTCTAAAAAGCAAAAGTTTTCGATAATACTGGCAAAGAAATCAAATAAACATTTTCTACTATATTAAAATAAAAGGATGCCTATAACGTTACGTTCCGTTACGTGGACGACCCATTTGGTGTAGTGGTTTCGTCGGCTTTGACACCAAGGTTTCCGGGTTCCATCCCCGGGCAGTAGAAACATTTGTGTGCACGAACATATCTGTTTGAATTGGTTTGTATTGTTTTCTATCTATAATAGTCAGTGGATATTTATAGTTCATTATTTAGTAATAGTGAACTATAGTAGAGTAAATACACTCAGTATCGATAACGTGATTTCTCCAATGGAACATCACTAGTCGCCACCGCATTTCACCCCACGAAGGCCGGCAGTTGCATTCACCTCGTAATTTCACTGTCTACGTGACACTACTGCCAACACTAGCCACGTTCTGCCACGTCACAGATGGTTAATAAACTTGAAACTGTTTTCATGTTCTTATAAAACACGGCAATATATTATGACGTACTTCTTTTAGAGTTTGATACACAGGCCAATCCACTGAAGCGCTTTTTTTCAAAGCATCAAAATTCATATTTTTAGTTTAGTATTTTTAATTATTCTTTATTATATTTTTGTATATTTTTTGACGTTCATAAGTGCTTTTTGTAAGCCTAAAAAAAAAAAATAAGCCTAATTTGAATAAAGAATTTTGATTTTTGATTTTTTTTGATACGTGAAATGGAGATCGTGGGAAAATAATAACATTCTTTAACAGCCTTAGAAACCCACTGTTAAACGTTAGATGTCGTCAAAGACAGTAAAGGGTTTATAACATAGCTTTCACTGACTTTGACGACACCTTCAGGATTAGTGGGTTGGAAGTATTAATAATTGTTTGTTTTTACAAGTAATTTTAAACAAGTATTCAAGTCCTTAAGAAGGCTGGGGTCCAAGCAGGGTGAATAAAAACATTGATGGCTGTGGAGGAAGGTAGATAAGAAACTATGCCAGAAACACAAAATGGGGCTTTATCATATCTGAGTACCTTTAGAACTAAAGCGTGAGCTTTCTTAATTTATTTACAAAACAT
>PQWD01000685.1:82624-112425 GCA_019425675.1 Leucinodes orbonalis
TGGCCTTCGGAATATCCGAATCGAAATAGAAATGATTGATTATTAAATTAACTCAGAACTCTATAATGAAACGCCTCGTAGACTGCCTAATTTATCTAAACACTACATTTACAATTGTTTTTTGTAAGATTTTAGATAATTTTTTTTTATCGTTCTCGTGAATAAGAAAAGACGAAAGAAATGTGAGGTAATAAACGACTACTAAAAATTTTTATTTTTGGTTTTTATTTATTGGTATTCAAATTAAAAACTTATTTGTTAACCAATAATTAAAGCTTTAGATAGCTGTGGTTTGGTACAGAAGTGCCGGATATTGAGACAACAAAAGCTGAAAAAATAAATTAGTAGCAGCTTATTTTAAAGTTTTTTATATCGCTATCCATGAAACTATCATTATGATGAACAATCATACACGTCGCCTTTTATTACAAATAACGTAACAAAAGTTTCTCAATTGATAACCTACAACAGTGACGTCATAGGTGGTAATGGCATAGAAAAAAATTTGGAAAAACGTCGTTTTAACTATTGAGATAAATTACTTTACATAATGGTTTTAAAGAGAATAAAAAGAAGCTGAGGTAATCTGTTCATCCACATGCCTATTAAACATATGGATGTTGCGTTTTATTTCTCATATGACCTCTTATCCATGTATGGTCATAGCTAAAAGGTCAAACAAAATGAACTACGACCGGCCTAGATACGTGTCAGAAACAGGTCGAAATAATTAACTTGCAATCCCAAAGGAATCTCATAAACCATTTTCACTATCTATCTATCCACATATCCTTAAACGTATTTCGAAACAGGGAGGTTGCAAAGAGGGATACCAACCCTAGAAAACAATATAAACCCTCTCCGCCCTGTCCTCCGATTGGCTACCACATCCGTCCATCCGACCAATGACAGCGCGGTATTAAATTATTCGAAATTTGAATTTGAATGAGCATTTTTCGCCAGTCGCCCCCAGAGGTCTGGGGTGAGAGGTCCTGTTTATGCGTGAGTGATAAAACTGTGTCAGCTAAAACAATAGTACATGCCAACTGTGACGGATTTAACGGGTGTGAACGGTGAGTATATTTAAAAATATATACATTTATCATGCTATGACGGCCCACTGCAGGCCGTAGGCCATTGCACGACATGGCTATGGAGGTCTTGGGTCGAAACCCATCATACAAGAGTGGGTAAATTAATATTTGCCCCCATGGCTATGCTGTGTGAGAAGGCCTTCATGACGTTGTTTAATAAGCTGTTGTCTTAACAGAGACATAGTTTATATTATTCTCAGCAATTAAACGGACGAAGACTGATAGAACGAAAAACCTCAAAGGTCTCATTAGACACAAGATGCTCTTCTTTTTTAAGTAGACCAATATTATACAATAACAAACAAAATGCTTTGAGAAACTTGTAGTCTTCTTCTTATCGAGTTGATATGGATTTACAAATTAAATATTGTAATGCGACCAATATTCGGCCATTTGTGATCCAGAGGTCCCGGAAATCGCACGGAGATGGACAGTTCGGGTAAGACAGTAGGTGTTCCATTGTCTGAGAGGTAGCACAGTCACACAGACTGCTTCTGGAGTATTCTCAGTTTATCCGATTTTCGCGGCACCAGCCAACACCTAAACTAGCCCGCAGTCTAAACTTCTAGTTAGGATCTAATTATTATATTGTTTTAAAACCACATGATCGCAAAAGAAAAATATGATTGATCAAAACATAAAAAAAACTCTTTTTCAATTATAAACAGGATAGTTGTAAGCGAGAACGGTTAAATTTAGCATATCCGCTGATAATGATATCCTGCTGCCAACAATAGCATTCATAGTTTCTCTGACATACGATTTGATGCGGAACATATTGAGATAGTTACTCAGGACTTTTATATGGTGCAGTATCCTCCATCATCATTACAACCTAAGATGTCTACTGCTGAAAGAAGTGCTCCCCTAATTATTTTAGGTGGACCAATTCCTAGCAGTCGATATCCAACAGCTATTTTAACCAGGCCTTCAGTCCATCCAGGATCTATGCGTACCGAAATGCATATGTGTGTGTGTGACGTCTCCCGTTTTAGGGCTAATCTTGTTGCAATTAGAATAGACGACGAAACACACATCGAGCGTTGTTTCATGCCAGTTTTATGAAACCGTGTTATCACTTTGATCGTACCGGTCCTCTATGCCATGCCTTTAAGGCTGAGACCCATCTGCGCTCGCCACTTGCCCGGTGAAGCTGTAAAGGCCATCTGCGGCCAACAGCAGTAGTCAGTTCGAAAAAAAAATCTATGCCATGTTTGTCACACATAGACAACCGGTGTGAAACAACTGACGTTGATTGCTGCAATCCAAGCAATCTTGCTTAGTGCAGAGTCGCTAGGTCTACAAATGTATGTTTATTTTTTTATGGAAATTAAGATTAATTTTAGATTATATAAATGATAAAAACTCATGGACATGTTGATTTCCACGCCTGCACTACTTTTGTTTTTTTTTTGTTATCATCTATTTAAATTTATATAATACTTAACTGCTTAATAGTACTTTTGTAGATTATTATATTTTACCAATACTTAATATGATAAAAATTGAAAATATTTGCTCTATATAATTATTTTGATTACAAATGAATCTGTATTCAACACATTTTTTTTGAAAAGTGTAACTACTGAGTTTCTTGCTGGTTTCTTCACAGTGAAAAACTACCTCCCGAACCAGTGGTAGCTTCATTTGACATTCATAAGTGTTCTATAAGGACCTAAACTGAATAAACACTTTTCATTTTCATTTATACGTTTCATCGAGTGAGATTACTGGAGTCACAAATTCCCCATCCTTTTGCGAATGTTAGCGAGCAGCGGTACTTACGAGTACCTTCAGGTGAACGATTAAGATTTTTGCTGCTGTTGGCCGCAGATGACCTTAAAAGCTCACCAATTTCCAGTAAAGGTAATGGCCATATGCGGCCAACAGCAGTTCCGAAAAAGAAACTGGTAGTACCTAATTGATACGCCAGACTACGACAGTGTTAGTGGAAATTTATAATGCCTGTCATTATTTTCCATCAACCATGCCCTGCGCCTGTTACCCAAGACGACAGATGTTAGGTCTCTTATACCCGGTAATTGTACTAGCTACAGTGTCCTCATCCCGAAACACAAGTGCAAAACACACCTATTTCACGGGATGAGCTCTGCACCTATCTAGATGACTCAGAACCGAGTCTACGGCCTAGTAAAGACTGCGGTATATTGAAGAATTAGTAGTCAAACGTTATATGTATTTATGAATTCTTCCACCAGTATACCCAACGGCAATGGCTTCAGATCAGGAGTCATGTTCTGATGAAGAGCCTGATAGTGAAATGCTGCGATGACGTGCCTGCCAGACAGCGATGATGAAAGACTATACCCAGGAGTGTCCAGGTAAGTGTGTATGCGTTAGACAAAATCTCTGTGAGTTTGTCTTGTGTCAGGCAGAAGCGAATTGATATGAATCTCAAAAACAATAATTTTATTTTCTTTCCTCAAAAAATTAGTAAGTTCTGTTGATGAGTGCAGATCGAAAATCGATCGAAAGATCTTATATGATGGCGAGTTTGTCGGAGAACACAGGGTATCCACTACTTATTTGCATATGGAGTGCACGCCACTGTGTTCAGGTCAGGTTCAGACGATGATGCTAGTTGTTCAAGAGTCAAGGGACTGTACTGTGACGTCTCGTCAGATTCAAATGTTGATACGGGATCAACATCTTCAAGTACATTTGACTTAGATCGAAGGACTTAAGCTTCAACAAAATCTTGATCTGAAGATAAATCATGAACAATGGTGATCACCTGATTAATTCCAATATATTATGAAGATCGAAAAAAATATCCCAACATCATAAAATATTAAAAGCTATATTACAATGTTTTCATAAAAAAAAGGTTGAATAGGTATTGAAAGTTTATATGCAAGATATGTTTACACACATAAAACAGTATAATATTTTGCATCCATTAAACAATACAATTAATAGGGAGGTATATATTATAGGAGGTATGAGTAATAAGAATTAATGTTAGTTATCATCAAAGTTTGTTTTCGTTTAGATTTTGATGACCAACAAATTATTGAATAATTCCAAACACACAAAATAAATAAAAAAATCAAAAAGTTCTTTATTACTTTCCAAAACACGTGCTTATAATTAATAGACGAAGCCTCCTTTTAAGCAAAATTTTGCCTGTGCCAGTAGACAACGCTCTGCATAAGAATTGTGCAAAATTTACATAGCTAACAGAATTGACACTAAAACAACTTTTAACGTATTATATAATGATAAATCTTAGGATTATTCTTGTACCATAAAGTCAAGAATCCGATGTTTTTTTGCTACTCATGAATTATAACATTCTATAACTTTAAGAACTAACATGAACCTTCTTTCCAGAATCTCTCAGAGGACATCCCAACAATAAACTCCTGCCTGCTTCGTCCCCCACGGAAGCTGTTCACCAATTGCCGGGAGAGATGGCGACAGCAGAACGTCAGCGGTGCGTTCGCAGAACTACGGAGATTGGTGCCAACACATCCACCCGATAAGAAACTCTCCAAGAATGAAATCCTGAGAATGGCTATTAGGTAAATGGTTATTTTTATTTTAAGTATCATTTTTTATGAAGAAGACAAAATTCAAATGTATTTTATAATTATTTCTATATCAAATGAACTAAGAACTCCAAGATTAAAATAGAATATAAATTGAAATAGGAGCAAAGAAACCTTCATTCCACTTAAGTGCAATAGGATTTATCACGCCTTATCGTAGCCAATCTCCCACTGAACTTAAAATCTTTAGTAAAAAAAGATGAGCATTGAAACCACATTTTATTTCCAGATACATCGGCTTGCTGTGCGAGGTTTTGGAATGGCAGAAAACCCACGGCCTCTCCATGAATAAAGAGAACTCCGTGAACCTTGCGATCAAATGCGAATCACCGCTAAGCCCTCAAGCTAGAAGGCTCCGTCTCAAGAGACCTTACTATGCCGAAGAAGATTCTAGAACAAAGGTTTGCAAAGACAACGAAAATCACAAGTACGGTAATGAGGAAAATGAAGAATTGGTACGAAGGAACTATCAGCGTCTATCAAGTCGCACGGACTCACATTTGCTTTGGCAAAGAACACTTGAAAGTTCTGAGGAATCAGTATATTTCAATCCAAGATGGCGACAGAACGTTCCGTTCAGAAATTTGGGTGACAGAAACGGTAATAATTTACTGATGATAGCACCAGCACAGAATGGGAAAGAGGATAGAAGCCAAAATGGGTTGAATAGCAAGGAGAAGGAAATCAAAGACAGTACAAGTAAATAGTATTATAAAATATTTGTAGGTTGGTAGTAAATTTTATATTTTGTTTTAATAATGTAGTTTGTTTATCGTATATACGAAATTATTCTTTCTTTTTTTATTCTCTGCACCATTTAGAGTCCATACTTAGCCACCAACACTGTACTGAGGAAAATTTCGATTGTTTCGTTCAAATCATTAAAATTTAATTATGTTTAACTTATTTTAATAGTTTCCAAATGCCATTTCTTTATTAGTTATAATCTTATACCATCTGGTAGAAGTAGATATTACCTAGTTAAAGTAAGTTACCAGATTGGCATCTTGTGACAACGATGTTCAATCATGAGTATCATGACACTCAACAATTTTGTCTTTGATAAAACAACTCAAATAATCTAGTCTTCCTACATGGTTTTTTTGTATCTTATATTGTTTTTTGTCCCGTTTACTCAAAAATAAAAAAAAATAAAAAAATCAAATATATTTATTTCAGTCTATCACAAGATATCCTTATTTAGTGTTAGGAACCAGCCTAGTGGGACGATTAAGTCCTGTGACAGGAGGTTCCGCTCTTCCATTGCTTACAGTTATGTTTTTGTGAGTAGACAAATATTATACATTTTGCTGATAGTAAATCTAGGCAGTATCAATAAGAAATGCATATATAGCATGCTTACTAACTTTCAAGATTCAATAACCTACAAAGTAACTATGTTACAAAGTAAACGGGACGGTCAGGACACTCATGATACGCCTGACCACGACAGAGTGACATTGATTGAGACCAACATTGATAAACATTGGTTATTCTCCATCAATGCCGCACTGCGCCCGACACCCGAAACAACAGGTTATGTAATTTAATCGTTAATATTAAGAAATATCATGTTACCAGTTCACTATAAATAAATGTATTATAATCTTTATTGTTTATGATTTGATACTCCCAATTACTTTACGTAACAGCAGATTTAAATTCATTATCACCTTCCCTATACTTCGAGCGGGTACCGTAAGAGATGACTTTGGCCTACCCGGGCACTTCCACATTCAACCATCAATTTTTCTACCTGTAAACACTTTTTTCACTTTCTACCAGTTGTTAATAAATGCACAGGTAAAAATATTATTGGCATTTAACTAAAAAATGAGAGATGAAATGAGGAGGTTGAGGAGACTTGATCTCCTAATCAGCAGGGATACTTGTACCGGGGGTGAGTTGACGATATTATTTAATGATCCGATCACTGTTGCCATTGCGACAGACAAAAAGCGTAAAGCATCTCAATTGCTTCAGAACACACGAAACACATCAAGACCGAGATTCCGTCCCCGCCGGCGGGGGCCTTCGCCGCGAATCCCTGTAGGTTCGACCAGTCCCTATTCACGATACCGGCACGTGCCCGGTCGTTTTTCTCCCCAAACGTATACTAGGTTACCTAGCCCTCCCCCCAGCAACGCCCTAAGCCGAGGTTCGCGTCCCACTCTGGAACACCCTTAGGCCCGTTGCATAAATTTTTGGGCTGAGAGCCATCTGCGCTCGCCAATTGTCCGGTGAAGCAATAAGTCATTCCGAAAAAAAAAATGGCGATATTATTTCTGTGGAAAATAAAAAATATTTTTCCTCATCATCCGTTCCCCAAGCTGAGAGGATTCCTGTTGCTTATTTATGTCCACTTGTATTCTGAAGTATACTCGTATCTAAGGAAGTCATTTTGCGAACAATCAGGTACAGCATTTAACTTCGATCTCTCTCTTCCTTTAATGAGGAAAGAGAGATAGACGATAAAAGGGGCGTGTACTAGGCACGCCCTTATTGAGTGTAGAGGGGATAATCCTTTTATGGGAATTATCTGTCCCGTACTGGTACTGTGGAATGAATCCGGTAGTTGACACCACTAATCGTTGATGTACTTTTTATGAACTGTCAAAACGGAACGTTTCCACATATTTTGTATGAGATTAGTGATATGTGACGTCATTGCTCACTATATCAATTGACATTATTGGTTTCAGTATATTTAAAAATACAATATTGCAAATAAACAAAAGTGATCAATGAAACGACATATAAAATAAGGTGCGCTTTTATAAATATAAGGTTTTGTATTTTATTGCGGATGATGGAAACTAAATTTCCTTAGTATCGCTACATGAGTTCCATAAAAAATGTTCCCATGTAAACGACTGGCAGTAAAACCAGAATCGGTATCACTTCGGGACGATATAAAGCTTATTGCATCAACTTTTTAATTCTGCCTTGCCCGGTAACGCTACGAAGCCTTGACAGATGTCTAGATAATTGTGTTGGGGGAACATGTTCCTAGGTAACAGAATAGGTACATTTTGGGGTGTTATTAACACCCCCAAATGTATATAATTTTTTTTTCCACTGCTTAACTGTATTTTTACTGCTTTGAAGTACTGTTAAGTACCTTATATGTGAATTTGTCCTAGTTATTTATTACCCATTTGATGACGCACCGGTACAATAGTTACTTAAGTTCTACGTTCGCAAATTATAAGGATATTTCATGTACATTTTGGTATTTTATAAATAACGACATAGCTTTACATAATATCTTCTGCCTTCAAATATTATTAATAAAACCACACAAACTATAAAAATATAACAACAAATTGATAATCAATCTCGCTTTAAGCACCCCTAACTGGGCCAATAAAAGATAAGCTAATCCCCCATTTGAATGCACCCCTGCGTTCCTGGCGCGTGCGCCGGATAAACTGCATTAGTACGGTGAGAAAAGATCTAGAGATCCCCCGATTGGTAAAAGTCAATATTAATTTTCACACATAGGGTGGAGTGGTTGAAGTATTAATGGAGTTTTTTGCAGGTCAGGTTGTTTGTCAAATCAGTTTATTTGTTAAACATAGGTCATACAATCTAATCAATGGGAAAGTTTATTTTTAAAAAATGGGCTTCATGTATCAAATTGATTTTTAGTAAAGATGGGGGTCAAACATTGGACTGCGATAGGTTGAAAAGAGAGAGAGGGAAAATCTATGTGTCAAATTTTACTAGACGTTTAGAGTAAATGTCTAGGCGACCGTATCCATTATCATCAAATAAGTATTTTTGCAGAAAGTTTAATTGTCATTTTATTTGTGTTCAAAAATCCGACTAAGTTAAGAAAATGTTAGGGAAAAAATTTGGAATATAAATCAAACCACATATTTTGGAATCAGTTATGTATTTTGTAACAAAACATTTTCATAAGACACTAACTTCAGCTAACATTCAAATAATAAAATCATACTATACATAACATCAAAATCTAACTTATATTGAGCTTATGAAAAAAAGGTTTAAAATCAGTCGATAAAAGGAATTTCAAATTGCGTACATTAAACTACGAAGAAAGGTATAAGGATATAAGTGTTGTAACTTTCGAAAATAGTTCATATTTTTTAAGAACACTATCACAATTTCTTTCTACTAAGTTTATTATACATTAAAAGATATAACCAAAATATTTGCTTAATCTACAACCAACTATTTTACCAAATTCATCAACTATTCATTCATATAGTTTCAAAATTTTTACATCATCTGAATTTAATAGATTGACTGTTTTTCTTACGATTGAATAAGACAAATAGTAGTCAACTCATTTGTCACTTTCATCATTATTTCCATTTTATTTTAAAAACACTTTAATTCTGTAAGTAATTAATTCATTGTTCTAATTATGAACTATATTTAGCAGTCAAAACCCTCTCTTCTAACCACTTTTATAACATCCCAAATTTACCATGATTTAATTAGGTAAAGTTTATCATTAAACAATCCATTCCAACAACCAACTACGATTTCTTACATGAACTTTACCCACTACAATTCAGTCTTTTGGTTTCGCGCGAACTCTCTGAAAGCTTTGATAGCTTTAAAGACGTCTGCCACGAGCACAGCAGGCAGCTCGAAGGCTAGGAAATGCCCTCCATCTTCTGACGTAGTCACGTTGATTAGATTCGTGAATTTTGTACGGAGCATACGAGGCGATCTGTATAAAAGCTCGTGTTTGGCTTGGTAACCCCAGGTGGGGAGAAGTCTTGATTCTGGGAAATAAACTTTGATGTTAGATACAGTATTTGTATTATAAAAGAAACTTTATAAAGTAAATTTGCAATATAAAGTTTGATTTACGATTTTTCGTGATGTGCATCGCAGTGATACTCGTATAAAATACGAGTACCATACATTAATATGATCTTTACTGAAGCAGAATGAAAGAAGGACGTTCCTCACAAGTCGCCGGTCCATCGGTCCGGGCGTCTACGCTGGCCAGTACCGGTCTCCACTCAAGAACTCGTCTGTACAGCGGTCATTGGTTCTGCGATGTGTTTGTATATGTGTGGAAATCATAAGGGGAGGTCTTCGTTCAGCAGCGGACGTTTTAGGCTGTAATGTTGATGATGATACTATGTCGGTAAATTTAGTTCACTCGCGAATAATATCACCCCAAAATTTTTATCTTGAAGAGAAACCCTAAGCATGCTCGCTCCATTGTCCGATAAGTAACTTTAAATTTCTGAACTTATTCTGCAGTTGGAACACACGGAACCGACAACACACACTTTTTGGTTATCGTTCGTTCGTTAATTTAGATTAAAAAATCTGTTTATACTCTGAACTTTGTTATTGTTTATGTTAAGTGTTATTTGTATTTTACTATTGTTAATAATACTAATCGATCTTTTGTGTTGTGTATTACAACAAATGTTTTTCTTTCTTTCTGGCTTTCACTTGTACTTACTAACTACATTTTAAATAAAGTTACTATTATAATGAATACGATCTTAATCAGTAAACTTAACAAAAGAAATATAAATTAAAAGGTACTTACGACTCCAAGCCAAGTCCTCTGACTTGTTGCTCATGTTCTCCGCATAGTATCTCATGGATGTTGTGATCTTGTTCGGGCCAGTACAGCATCAGGTTGTCGATAAGCTGGTCCTTTGTGAAGCGGCTCTCCAGCCCTCCGTCTACCTTTAGCTTGTGGTCCCGATTGGTCCAAATTGCGAATTTTTCTAGAATATACGCGAGAAGACCGGCTGGGGAGTCTGTCAAGGCAACGCCTGTAAAATAGAATTTATATTATATTCTTTAGAACAGGATTGTACGAGTACGAGTTCCACTATTTCATCTTTTCTCCCGCCAATATGCTTTTGATATTGCTGTGTTTTAACCTTAAGTTAATATCCGATTGGGAGGGCGCAGGTTCAAACCCCGCCATGTACAAATGTAATTTCGAAATTATATGTACGTTATTCAACGCTCTTACGGTGAAGGAAAAATCATGAGGAAACCTGCGCACGTTTGCGAAGCGATTCAAAGATTGTGTGCGAAGTCGGCTAATCCGCACTGGGCCCGGGTGGACGCCTAAGGACTGAACTTCCTATACGGGTAGGCTCGTGCCCCTCGGTGGGGATGTATAATGAGCTGATTAGATAAGTCAAGATCATACACTAATGAGTTTAGTGATTTCAAAATCATCTGACATCAACTTTTTGCACTCGACGTCTTGACTGTATTGCCCATTTGGTCTCCAACAGCGACGTTTCGAGAGTCATCGGTTCACACCCATGGGTGACCTATGCTACGCTTGCACAGATGCTCACTCCGGTTCAGAACTCTGTCTGCTTCGTCAGCGTACGATTGTGAAGACTTTAATGGCTCACCTCACTTAAAAATGCTGATCTGGCTAGCCAAGTAAGTATATAGGTAAGGCAAAAAGATGAAGAGTCATGCGTATGAATTTGCCGGTTCAATCGTAATGATACAAAGGCCTTACAGAAACTATGATTTGCGTTGGTTACTGAAGGCTTGAATGCCTCTTTAACCTCCCTATTTTTTTCAGTTAAATAGCAATGCAGTCGTTATTTTTTTTGGAGATGTTTATGTCCATCTTCGATAAACAATAAATTAACCAGATACGCAATCACCAAGCAACATCAACCTAAAATTGACCGAGCCGCAACACTATTTATTATAATGTTCATTGAAATTTTGACCAAACGCGTCATTACACGGGCCGCCTTTGATCTTTCCGCGCCCGGCATCTCCAATATGCGCGCACCTGAGACGGCGTTCCGCATTCTCAATCCTTCTATCCCAGATCTGAGGGTTGATCTTCTCCCGCTTTCTAATGACCGTCTCATAGGTGAGGCCATTCTTTGCGATTCCGTGTCCAACATAAGAACGACGCTGGCGACTTGGGAACACGGATTTACTGCTTCTTTGATTTTCTCCGCCGCTTGGCGGGTTTCTTCGTCTTTGCTGCTTTGGGTTGTGTGGGCGGAGTCACTGCAGCGGGCTGTGATGCAAAGACCACAGGCGTCTTCTCTCCCTTCTTCTTTTTGTTTTCACGGCCCACTACTGTGGACCAAGCTACCTCAGGCGTAGGGAGCGACTCCGTCATCCTTCTCTCTTCCACTTCACGACGAGCCAGCCCACGTAAACGGACGGTACAGAGTCAAAAGCACGAACACTACCATGTCATTATGACATGAAGCAGCGATATAATCATATTTCAATGAAAATTCTGCTCAATTTCTCAGCAAAATTTTGCCGTGGACACTTTTCGAGTGAGATGTGCACTTAGTTAGTTAATTGTTCATTTAGGTCTCCATGGAACCGTATCACCTATCTACATTCAGTGAACCTGTACTCGTTTGTCTTCCTATGAAAATATGAACTAACAACTATGTCAGAGTTAGTATTAAAAAATAAGAACTTACCAACTGTATCAGGCTTAGTAGCCTGCAAGTGGAAATATCCAAACTCCTCTAGAATATAGAAGACTTTGGAGATCGGATACAGTCGGTCAGCGAACTTGACTCCACCACGAACGACGGGAAGAAAGCCCGAATGCGTACATCATTTGCGAGCAAGGGTCTGTATGAAACAAAGGAGTTAAGAATCTTTTTAAAGAAATAAATAAAAATAAAAAAAGTCTAGAGGTTTAAATTAACGTTACATATTAAAGCAAGTATGAGGACGATGGCGAAATTAAGCGTCTATCGTAGTGGTCGTTGATCGGATGGGCCGAAAATAAATATTGCACAATTGTCTCGATACATATAAGTTATGTTCCTTGGCTTTTATTCTATAAGTATTACGAATAGTCATTTACACCACCAATCCACTTGGGCTGCGAGGTTCCAGTCTGAACTGGAAATATCTTTTCACATATATTCAGGAACGCGCAAAGTGGCGTTCCTCATCTCTGCCTACCCCTCTGGGACTAAGGCGTGAGCTTTATTTATTTATTATCTACTTTTTCCTTTTCCATTTTTCAAGGGTGGCTAATTAGTGTGGACTGCTGCCTGTGTTCTGGAGGGGAAGGTTCAAATCCCACGATGTACCAACGTACTAGGTGGTAGACCGATACTGAGTCCTCTGGTAGGTACACCGAGTGCCAGATATCATCCGTGAAACAGGAGTGATGCACTTTTGTGTTTCGGGATGAGGGCACTGTAGCTAGTTAAATACCGGTATAGGAGACCTAACATCTGTTGTCTCGGGTGACGGGCGCAGTGCGCGTTGATGGAATAATAACTGTATATCAGTTGTTAGTCTCCTTTAATGCCCCTGTCATGGTCTGGCGTAACTTACCATCAGGTGAGCGTCCAGACCGTCCTGTACACTTATAACATAAAAACAAATTTCTTTTCCAATTTTCGAAATTATATGTAAGTTATCCGACATTCTTACGGTGTAATAAAACATTGTGAGGAAACCTGCACACGACTGTGAAGAGATTCCAAGGTTGTGCGTGAAGTCGACCAATCCGCATTGGGCCCGAGAGGACAACTAAGTCTAAACGCCTATACGGTAGGCTCGTGCTCTCGGNAAGTAACTATTCAGTGCTTCACTGCTACTCATATACTACTTCAGTGCTACTACTACTACTTCAGTGCTACTACTACTACGTCAGCAAAATAATTACTTCAGTGCATCGGTCATCTTTTGTGAGTCGTAATACACGGGTTGCTAAAGTGATTAGAAAGCAGACTCTACTTTCAAGGCCATATTGAAATGTATATTTAAACAGCTTAATCTGCAAAATGAAATAAGTTTTACATATATCACCAAGTTTAATTTTAATGTCTACAATATCCAACAGATGGTTTTACAATTTATCTTAAATTGTTATGAACAATAGAATAAATTAACATTTATTTCGCATCAATGTGGTACTTTTCCAGTTGCTAGATGTTATAAAAGGTGCAAGACACGTTTAATACATATCAACGCAAACCAAAGAAATAAAGCTGTTATCAAAGTAAAATATCATTATCTAGTTGAGCAGGGACACAAGATTACGAATTTAATATTAAATCTATGAAAATTACGAATATTTTAATTCATCTGCATAGCAACGAATGCTTCTAATTTGTAACATATCATTTAAACGAGATAGCGCTGGCCACGCACGCATCCTTGCGGACACAGCATCCACAGATTTAGTCGAGCACGTGCCGATAACAACCACGACTACCTAGATGCTGGGGAACCATAGCTGGTCTTATTTGTTCATATTATTGTATAGCCCAATTCATAAAATATCGAAATAGTTCAAAGTTAAAATATTGTGTCCTACTTTACTATAGTACTATAATAGTTAAGAAATTTAGTTAGACCTCCCATCAAGTTGCTGTGCCCTTGCAGGGCGTCACATGTATACCTACTGGGAAACCTGTATATGTACCATCCTATTTATGTAATGTGACATGCAATAAAAGTTTGAATTGAATTGAATTGATCTGCTGTCATCAACAGCCCTCAATTTGACAAAAATTAAAAATTTAAAAAACCCCCGACACAAGAACTTAAGTAATTTTCCTTTAAAAAGTAAAAAATAATAAAAGAAACTTAACGTTAAAGTACCTAAGAATCTTTTAATAATTCTAAAAAAACGTTCTTGTGTCGGGGGTTTTTAAAATTTTTAATTTAATTTTTATTTCATACTTTTTATAGGTAGGTTGAGTATATTTGGAGTCATTCGGTTACTCTCCCCACTTTCACTCCTCACAACTTTATACGGCTCAACCGATTTTCAACAAACATGTCTAGAACACTCGCACATAAGTCACCTTTAATACAAAAAAAACTAAATTGAAATCACTGCATGCGTTCGGGAGTTATGATGCCACACAGACAGACAGACAGACACGTCAAACTTATAACACCCCTCTTTTTGCGTCGGGGGTTAAAAATGTGAATTATTTATTGTTTTTGCGATTCGTGTCACTTTGCATACCCTACTCATAATCTCTGTGCACGCCACTGTCTCAAGGCTACACATGCTTTGGACACTTCTAGACTATTGTTTAAACAATTATTATGTAAATGTATTGCAGATCTATAAAACATCCAAAATTTTCATAATGTTTAAACAAATGCGAATAATTATTTTTATATTTGTACTTCTTATGCATATTAGGTTTTTTGCATCAGATATCATTACTTCTATTATACTAATTCCCACGTACCGGCCATCTGTGTAAATTTTGATAGATTTTTTTTTCGATAGAATCGAGTATAAATACTGTGTCGAAAGTATGGTTGGTCTAAGTGAAGCTGCCTCAATCAAGATGGTGTCCAAAGTTCTAATTTTTGCCTGCTTGGTGAGTTGATTATAAAATATAATTAAATTTTTCATCCGAGATATACCCTGTATACTTCATCATCATTATTAGTCTTAAAAGTTCCACTGCAGGGCACAGGCCTTCCCACACAGCATAACTATGGGTAGATTGGGCCGTAACCCAGGACTCGGCAATGTGGATTGGTGCGCAACGGAATGTAGTCCCTTCTTGAAAAGGGCTTCCTTCCTTACTTTACTCTTTGTTCACTGCGACGACAGATCTTTCCATTTAGTTTCACCGCACGTGCCCTGCAAAAGCTTTCGAAACACCACACACACACACACACACGCACACGTAGAGTATATTTATTATAAAAGTATCTCATTGAAGCTTTAAGTCCCCCTCTCTGTGTGATTGTGCTGTGTCCGACATGATCCATATTGATACTAATGTTTGTTATAATTATACCTTTAAACTTATGGAATAGTAATAAAGAATTCAATTGAACATCCAGATTGCAGTGGTAGTCGCTGACACCCACCTCGCCAGGACCCGACGTGACGCAGAAGACAATAGTCGCGGCCTGCTCGGTAACATCGGAGCTGGTCTCCGTGGAGCACTCGAGGGCATCGGCTACTTCGCCGGAAGATTCGCTGCAATTCTGTTCACTACTGTCGGTGGAATCTTGGGGGGCGTCGCTAACGCTGGTCGACCTATAGTCGAAGGCATTGGGAAAGTCGTCGTTGGAGCCGTGAGTAAAATTCTCTCTCTTTAGCCTCTTCAACCTATTGCAGTACACTGCTGGACATAGGTCTCCCCCATTTTGCGCCAAATATCCCGGTCCTCCGCTGTTCTGATCCAGCTTCCACGAGCGAGTTTTCGCAAGTCGTCGGTCCATCAGGCCAGAGGGCATCTACGCTTGCCAAGACTCGGTTTCCACTCCAGAACTCGTCTGCTCTAATGGACATCGGTTCTGTCATCTCTGTTCATCGGTGTACCAAAGAGAGATCCTGAACATACCTCGATCAATTGCAGATCCATGACTTAGCTGCGTATGTTAATACGGGTACGACGCATTGCTCTAAGAACAGGAGTGTTATGCACTTTTGTGTTTCGGGTTAGGGCACTGTAGCTAGTGAAATTACCGGGTATAGGAGACCTAACATCTGTTGTCTCGGGTGACGGGCGCAGTGCGGCGTTGATGGAGGATAATAACTGTCTATCAGTTGTTGGTCTCCTTTAATGCCGCTCTGTCATGGTCTGGCGTATCACTTACCATCAAGTGAGCGTCCAGACCGTGCTGTACACTTATAACATAAAAAAAGGACACTCGACTTTCGGATTTTATGTAATTTCTTTATTTTATTGTTATGTAATATAATTGTTATTGGGATTTGGTCGTGAATATTTTTGATTACCTAATTCATTCATAATGTTGTTCTTGCAGAATGGCGGTCTTTTTGGTTTATTCAGTAAGTTTGATTCATTTTGATTAATTATGAGTAACTTTTGCAACTATGTAGTTCAATTTATTCAACTACCGGCTAAAATAAATTTTCTCTTTCTTTAATTGCTTCTTTATCTTTGCATTAATTTCATAAAATTATAAAAAAATATAAAATTGTTGTTTTATGTACTTAAATTAGTTGCGTAATCTAGTTATTTAAATTTTAATTTCGCAATCTGAATTGATTTAAAAATGATTTTTATTTATTAAAAATTTTAATAAGATGCGTTTATGATAATATTTTCTATGTATTTCTAATAAATAATAATATTGTTTACAGTGGAACTTGGAGGCGGTCTCTCAGGTAAGTGAAAATATATTTACTCATAATTCTTGAGAGGAGACCACGTACCGGAAAGTTCAGCGCTGGACGTCCACCGGCAAGATGGATGACCTGACTAAGGTCGCCGGAAGGCGCTGGTTGCAAGTCACCTCAGATCGGTTAATATGAAACGGATTGGACGTACCTTTAGGGAAGGCTTTCGTTCATTGTCCTCCTGTGAACAGCTTATAGCTGTATTGAAAATGGAAAAAAATACCTTAAGCATAGGCGGGCCTTTTGTGACTTACTATTCAGTCGTCGTGGTTATGTAGACCGTCGGCGGTTCATTGGTGTGGACTGTGAAATCAAATGTACGTTATCCGACGCTGTTACGGTGAAGGAAAACATTGTGAGGAAATCTGCGCACGCCTGCGAAGAGATTCGAAGGATGTGCGTGAAGTCGTCCAACCCGCACTGGGCCCGCGTTGACGATTACGGCCTAAACACCCTATACGGGTAGGCTCGGGCCCCTCGGTGGGGACCTTTAATGACCTGATGATGACGATGAGTAAGTAGTCCTTTTGATAAAAGTGACATATTATGTTTGAACTTATTATATTTTGCATAAACACTATATTCAAATGTTTTTCTTCTTTTCCAGCCGTCACCGGTCGAGCTAAAGATATTCTGATCAACTTTGTCCAATTAAGTAAGTACCTAAAATTTTGTATAAGAAAATACCATAAAGGAGTGCACACCTGTGCCAACTAAGTCAAAAATGTCTGTATCCATACTTATTTTCGAATTCGAAAAATAATTATCACCAACTAAATACTTACTATACTACGAGTAGCACCTGAAACCATAGGGGGTGACAAGTCCTTAATACCCGGTAATTTTAATAGTAACTGTAGCTGTAGCGATGCACGATGTTTGCCCATTTGCTTACCTTTGTAGTAAAAAAAATATGTGAAGTGTTCTGAGTAAAAATTCGGACTCGTTCCTACTGCCACATTTCACCACCGCACTTCAAGGCAAAACTCAAAATTTCATCCTCCCCACCGAGATGAATGGAAGTCCTCGACAGTGCGTTTTTATCGTAATTTCTTGCCGCGGTCGACTTAATTATAGAATCAATTGCTGCCGGAGATATTTCCTGAGCGATACGACCTGGCGACCTTTAAAAAAGAGCGTATTCCCTGTTGAAAGGCCGGCAACGCATTTCAGCGCCCTCTGGTATTGCAAATGTACATGGGCGGCGGTGACATTTACCATCAGATGAGCCGTTTGCTCGTTTGCCTGCTATAGCATAAAAATGTCCAAAACTGCAAACTGTTGGACAAAACTAATTTATTGATTGATTGCAGAACTTGGCGGAGCTGTCAGCGACGTGTTCAATCTCTTCACCGGCGGTAAGTGGATACCATCAGTGTTGCCGCCTTAGCCCTTTTGTAGCTAAATCTAACACTTTTTAGGATATGAGAACTCCTTTTTAACGATTTAGCTTGAAAAGAGCAATCTAGCTCTTTTTGTTTCTTAAAATATTACCAAATATGAAGTTTTTGACATGCTAACTAGTACTTTTTAGCTATATCATCGTCATGAGCCCTTTATAGCCCTTTTTGACTTCTCAAAAAGCCCTTTTTCCAAAACTCAGGTGGCAACACTGGATACCATTTCATTGTCATTCTTTTGGTCTAGTTTGTATATAGACATTAGAATCCGAATTAAACTATCCGTGTAACGGTGTCCTGACATCCGGGAGTTGCACTGCCACTGACCATCACATAAAACACTTAGATAACCAAATACACTGTGTGGACTGTCGCCTTCCTACCGGGAGGGCTGAGGTTCAAATCCCGACACGTACCAATGTATTTTCGAATTTTCGAAAATATATGTACGTTATCCGACGCTCTTACGGTGAAGGAAAACATCGTGAGGAAACCTTCATGCACGCCTGCGAAGAGATTCGAAGGTTGTGTGTGAAGTCGTCCAACACGCACTGGGCCCGCGTGGACGACTAAGGCCTAATCACCCTATACGGGTAGGCTCGTGCCCTTCGTGGGACGTCTAATGAGCTGATGATGAACCAAATACAATGAATTTATTTTTGTTATCGCTAAACTATAGTACTGTAGCAAGTCAGTGTGCAGCAGCCATTGATGCAGCAACTGACTGCGTGCACTTATGCATCGACAATTGTCACTCAATATAGCATCAATATTTAAAAAAATCCTCGTACTCTATTCTAATACTTTTACTGAGTCCTACTATTTGTGACAATTTAATTGTTTATTGTTTAAAATGATTTTAGCAACATTTCGTATAAATAATTATTTTCTCACTTTATAAACTTAAGCTAAAACATGATCGAAGTCTGTTAGTAACACATTACATTTTCTTTAATTTGTAGTTGGCTTTGCTGTTGGCGGAATCCTGAACGGAATCTCACCGGCCGGTAAGTGATGGTCTTTTTTTTTGTGTGATTCTTTACTTTGTAATAATGAATTCTATAAAAATACTCGCTTATTTTCTTATAAGAATGACGTCAAATAAATAAAGAGTAGTACTGATAAAATGGCTGAAGGATTTGAAGTTTTAAACTATGTAACAGGCGAAATACTGTGGCAGGGTTCTGAATAACGAAATTACTACTCAAAATAATACTCACACTCCACGCTCTTAAAACACACAATACACAGAAAAACACACATGTAATCAATAAAACGCATATGCACACACACGCGTAATTGAACGCTTTTTGTATGAAAAACTGAGGTTTTTTTTGTTGTATTCCATTGTGTTCAATTTTAATAATATTTCACATATATTTTGGCAAAGAATCACAAAAAGATTTTAAAAAATCAGAAATCTAAAATAACAAAATCTTTTGTTACCAGTTTAATTCATAATATTGTATTCTTACAGGTGGAAACCTCGTCATCGACTGTAAGTATTTAATTTAATTATTTCCACGACTAAGTAAAAACTCCATGAAAGCAAAGCTTACAATTCAAGAACGTAGTTCCACATAATTTTCCTAGATGGCGTTGAAACCACAATCAAAGCAAACGGTGTAAGTGCCCCATATTTCTCATAGTTGGTGCTGTCAGCAATTAAGATTTTTGGATTTTTCAATCACTTTAATTGTACTAAATCTACAAATAGTTTAAAGAAAGTGAGCACAAGTCTCATTTTAACTATAACGAATTGAATTGAAATACACATTTTTTCCAGTAACTTCTGGTCTCATGAAGCTGCTGGCGTGCGTGCCGGGCTCTCCAGGGCTGCGTTTACTATCCGGCGCTAATATAGGTAACATTGAAAATACAATATTGTTATATTTTAAAAACATGAAAGTGTGTGTCTGTTTGTCCGTCTTTCACGGCAAAACAGAGGGACAAATTGAGGTGTTTTAAGTGGAGATGGTCCTTTCACTATAAAGGCATAGTAAAAGGACTATCTCCACCATAGAGTGTGTCAATGGGTAACTTTTTCCTCTTCCAATCCCCCCGCTTTCTTTAAATAAAGGGTGGAAGTATGTATGGATTATTCCGCAATTTTCATGGCACAAAGCAAAAAATTGGGATGAGGGCTATTGGTCACTAACAAAAATATCGTTTTTGGTGTTATACAGATTTTAACCAATATAAATATTTAATTGACTCTGAGCTATGATGGTGATAGTTGCCATTAACTATTAAATTGTTTTCATCATATAAGATCTTCGGCTTTCTAATAAAAAACCTGCTGCCACTGATACCGCTGGCGTCATGTGCACTGTCATTTATATTCTTTTATATTTCGAAAGAAGATCCTATAGTTCAGTTTTGTTTTTGACTTTATGTCAGTTTACGCTATCGCCTTCGGGAAACGTGTAATGTTATAAGTAATATCACAATTATATTCTGTATATATAAAAGTAGATACCGTGCCTCAAAAACGAACCGCCAAAGAGAATACAGTTGTAGACTCTTTGTTTAGGTATATATACGCTCATTCGAATATGTGTGTGTGCTGTCGCTGAATTCGGAACACTTTGCTGTTGTTTTGTGAGCATATCACGAATCCATATTTTTACATCATTGATATATATAAAATGACTCTGAGTTTGCTTTCTCCTGATGCTGACGCAGCCCAATGGGTGAAGAACTTAGATATTCGCTTGTAGTTATAAGAGTAAACTTGCATGTTATTGGAAGCAACTTGGTGAAGATAAATGCCATACGAATAAATAAATGACTCGCCAGATGCCAACAAACCTGCCATCTGCAACCCGAGGTACGGAGTGGAGTTTGGACTGCCGGAGTACAAGGGAGGTTCGCGTCCCGGATGACGTCATCCAGTACTTCCACCTCAACGAGATCCACGACCGACTTCAAGCCCAGCTGTCGAAGGCCACCAACGGAAAGGGAGTCGATGTCTGGAAGGTACGTGTACATTATTTATCCGATTGAAGCATCTATCTACATTTTCTATTCTGGATTCGCTACAGGTGACCAAATATTTATTAGAGCGTCGATGGCTGGTCTGAACTGTTGCCTTCCGATCTGAAGGGTGCAGGTTCAAACCCGTCATTACAATGTCTTTTCGAAAATATGTACGGTTATCCGATTCGCTTATGGTGAAGGAAAAAATCGTGAGGAAACCAGCGTACGCCTGCGAAGAGATTCAAAGGTTGTGCGTAAAGTCATCCAACCCGCACAGGGCCCGCGTGGACGACTAAGGCCTATACACCCTGTACGGGTATGCTCGTGCCCCTGTTTGGTAACGTATTAGGAGCTGGTTATAAGCAAATATTTATATTTGACAACGACAATATGTACTCTGGAATTTAAAGTCAGCAGCAAATGCTGTGGCCAGGTCCTTTGCCAAATTAACTATCTTTGAATTGCTTCGTGTCTTCATAGCGTCGGATGTAATTTATTTGATTGATTTATAGAATGTGTAGAATTTAAGTTTTAGTACATCATGTTTTAGTTTTATTTGATCCTAATTAAAAAATACATTTCAGGCACCTCCAAGCTCTTGGCGCAATGGCTGCTCGAGTTGTCGTCCCTGGTACAGAACAACATCAGTAAGTATTTATCTCACTAAGCACAAATACGTTAACATTTTTGTATATTTAAAACAATTAAAAATGTCTGTTGTTTTGGTGTGGGTGTTATCTATGCGGTGCAGTCACTACTAGTCATAGATAGATCCTGGGGGACGATGTTTTCCATGAGTCTTGCGCTATCCTCATCCATCATCAGTGAGTTCGCAAGTCGTCGGACCCTCGGTCCTGCGCTCCGCTTCCACATCGTCTGCTCCAACGACTAGCGGTTCTGCGACTTGTAATATTTGAGTATTGAAGTGTGATTTCTACCATTTAGGAATACAATTAAGGATTACAATCAGGCATACCTGTTCAACCTGTGCAATGAGTGGGGTATTTTGCATTGATGTATTGCCTAAAGGAATAAATGTTATTAAATAGCATAATACTGTCAGTAATCATGTCGTTTGCACAAGCACATGTCATAGGATTGTACTCTATTTTACGACTAAAGCATCATTGTACTTGTCTTACAAACGTGATTTGAGAAGTTGACACAAACTGTTTGTGTACCAAATAAATAATGATTAATTCATCTTAACTTTCCTCAGAAAACCAAATTCAATGGTCTCTCAAAGATGTCATCAAGGTGGTGAAGATTAGTAAGTATTACATTCTTTATAGATTTTTAATTAATTAAATGTATTTCTTGCTGGATAGCAAGAACAAAATCCTTTAATTACAATGAAGTCAAAACCTTTAGTTTTAATTATGTAAAACTATACCAAGAGCGTCGGTGGCTCAATGGTGTGGACTGTAGCCCTCCTACCGGGAGGGCTGAGGTTCAAATCCCGCACGTACCATATGATGTCGAATTTTCGAAATTATATGTACGTTATCCGACGCTCTGACGGTGAAGGAAAACATCGTGAGGAAACCTTCATGCACGCATGTGAAGAGATTCGAAGGTTGTGTGTGAAGTCGTCCAATCCGCACTGGGCCCGCGTGGACGACTAAGGCCTAATCACCCTATACGGGTAGGCTCGTGCCCTCGGTGGGGACGTTTAATGAGCTGATGATGATGATACCAACGTAATGTAGGTATAAAATGTATTAAAGTGATTAGTATGTTCTGTTATTAAATTCAATTTATTTGATTACAGTGTCCAAGGTCATTGGAGGCATCGGTAACGCATACAAAAATAAACGTGAGTACTTTGAAATATTTTCCTTTAAGTATTGCCCTACGTACGCATAAGCACGAAATAAACGAACGAGACATTTTTTGTCAATCGTCAATTACAAAGATCTTTGTCAATTGTCCATTACAAAGATCTTTCAAATCTGTGATTCTATCTAAACGTATTTTTTAAATCACAAAATTCGTTTAAAAAATATTCCACTTAAGATGGACTTTGTAGCTTAGCAGATTCATTTTTATTTTCAAAAAATAAAATATTATTTTAACTGTATTTCGTCTAATAAAAATGTAACCACTTTCCTTTCCTTGCAGTTGGAAGTCACATCGCAGTCAGTAAGTACTAATGATGATATTAATTATTTTGGTATTTATTTTATCTTTCAATCTGCATTTAAAAACTTCACTGTACAACAGTAAACAAGGCACCATACCTACTCTACCGTAGATTGCATATTTAGTAATATTTCATAGAACACACCTACCTTAATATGTCAGTTTCTAAATTAACTGTTTATTTTAACCCCGACGCAAAAACAGGGTGTTATAAGTTTGACGTGTCTGTCTATATACTAAAATCTAACTTAACCTAACCTACCTATAAAAAGTATAAAAAAAAATTAAATTAAAAATTTACAAAACCCCCGACACAAGAACTTAAGTAATTTCCCTTTAAAAAGTAAAAAATAATAAAAGAAACTTAATGTTAAAGTACCTAAGAATCTATTAATAATTCAAAAAAAAATCCTCGCGTTGGGGGACTGCTCTTAAACTAACAATTCAAATACAAATAGTCTAATTAAGTAACAGAGATGAACATAAAAACAAAATTAGGAAAATAATTCAAAAATTTCATGAAATTCTTCAAAAGTCTTGGGTAAAAGCCTAAAGAGGTAACCATCTTATGAAAAATATCGTAGATAAGAAAGAAATAATTAGCATGTACAACAGTAAATAAGGCAACATAGTCTACCATAGTTCATAGAACCCACCTACCTTAATATGTCAGTTTCTAAATTAACTGTTTATTTTAATTTCTAGGGATCGTCCAATATCTGCGGCTAACCATCTCCAACAATGTATCAAAGAGCATTGGTAAGTCACCATTGAATTTCCCGTAAAACTTCTCGTCTTAATTTATTATACACTAAATACATATTTGGTGAAATGGTTGAGACGTCGGCTACTACACCAAGGGTTCGGGATTCGATCCCCGGGCAGTGCAACATTTTTTTGCGTGAACATGTCTGTTTGTATTTGATTGGTCTGCGTCTTTCTATGTGTAATATGTATGTTACAATGAAAACGATATGAGTATGTGTAACATTGTTTAGTACCCATACTACACGGTTGGGGTGAGATGGCGCAGTGTGGATGTCAGTGGATAAATAAAATCTACTTGAGAAATAAGCATTGGACTGTGCATCAAATCTGTATTTAGTGCAATTTTTACACGCTTTGTCAATTTGCCAGATTGACCTATTAGGACTGATATAGAAATTTCAATTTTTTAAAATTCAAATGTAACGCTTCAATCAATATTTTATTTGAATTCAATGTAATATAATAATGTGGTTTCATTGTCATGGTGTTAAATATGCATCCTATTATTATTAATAAGGAATGTGAAACGAGCAACATTGCTTAACAGAACATTGTTTTATTTCATGTTTGTTATCTTTATATATTTGTCAATGCCAAGTGTCACCATTATTTTTAAAAGTCATTATAAGGTTACTGTGTTAAGTCTATAAAATATTTTTTATTCATTCCCCGTTACATCTAACGTCAATTTTGACGACTTGAGCCACTTGACAAACCAATATTAAGGAGTCAACTAACAATGTCATGTCTTGATTCCAGCGTGGGACGACGTCATCAGCGAAGTTACCAAAGACGTGGCTAAGTGCCAGCGCAGCTCGCTGAGCGGAGCCATCCAGCTCAAACCCGGAGACAGCTACGATAATCTAGCACAATAAACAAGACAGTGATGACTGGCAAGATCTCCATAATGAGATAAGATTATGGTTATAAAATTATCATACTAAATCACTCTGCATTGTAATATACAAAATGTTATTACTTCCTCATCAATAGTTAAACTATAAATTTATAATTCAAATCCATATGTTTATAATGTTAAATAAAAATTCGTCTGTTTTCCAAATTTATTTTGATTATTTAAACCAGTCCCATTATCTAAGCATTAAAAAAAAAGAAAATTCTTATACCAAAACAAAAAGGAGCTATATATTTTTTTACATAAAATGAAACCGTCTTCAAAAAAATTAACTAATAAGAATGAAATATTTTTTATTATCAAGATCACTATTTCAATAATGGATAAGTAATTTATTATGTATTAACGGTAGTCACGTAAAATAATAATGCTTCATAGTTTTAGTTTCGTTTTCTATTAGTTAATTAAGTTAATTAGTAAAAGTATTTTTAGGGGCAAGTTTTGTTGTCCGTGCATTTTATTCATAGATTTTATTTTAAATTGATAAGTTTTGTTTTCATTACTTTATCGTCCTTGTTATTATTTGGTTTGCCTACGGGTTAGATAGTAATATGAAGTCATGCAAGGGAATACGAAACTACTAACGAAAAGAAAATCATCAATCATCATTTTTCAAGACCTACACATTGATACACCGCACGTGTGGGTATGATGCATAAAAAAAATCCCTCTAGTAACAGTAGTCCGGTTGTTAGTTCGGTTGACCGGACTACTGCAACTTTTTAGTTGCAATAGTTCGGTTCGACTGAGCCCCGGACTGTTGCTACGTATTTAGTAGGAACAGTTCGGTTAATAAAGTAAAGTTAAGGTTTTGTTTACTTGCATATATTTTCTCCATTAACTCGTATATATATAATGATCTGGAAAGAAGTACTAGGGGACCATACATAACCAAGAGGTTCTGTTATGAACAATCTGATAAAAAATGCTGTTCACTGAAAAGTACTAATCGGACACCTCCGATATAATTATGGTCTCCTAGTACTTTTTTTTCCAATATATTTTTTTATTTATTTCAGGTGAGCAAACAGATCACACCGAACGCTTTATAAATAAATGTGATTATTGTCAAATTCTTGCGAAACAATCGTTACCACGATTGTTCTCCCGTGCCCAATGTAAAAGTATAGTTTTGTTTATGTTAAGTTGAATAAGGGGTGACGACTGAAATACATGCAAGTAAACAAAACTTTAACTCAACTTTATTAACCGGACTGGTACTACCAAATACGTAGCAAAAGTCCGGTGCTCAGTCCGAACCGAACTATTGCAACTAAAAAGTTGCAGTAGTCCGGTCAACCGAACTAGCAACCGGACTACTGCAAGTAAAGGGAAATTTCGAGTTTCAGTTCAATGTATAGGGAATCCTAAAATATATTAATTTTTCTTCAAGTTTCATGTCGAAATCTTATAGCGGTTCACAGAACACATAATTATACTTACAAAGTTTGAATAGTGTAAGTACATACTAATATGTAGTTTCGGAGAAAAAAGGGACATACGGACGGACATGTAGACATGACAAATTTACGATGGTTCTGTTTATTGCCATTTGGCTACTAAAATTTAACTAAAAATACAAATATCGACTTACATACGCGCAGTGAGACTAGATAAATTTATTCAATTTATTAAAGCAGGATAATCTTATTTAATAATTTCAATATCAATTATTATTTTTAAATAAAAAAAAACCGCCTTCAAAAAATGAACTGAAAGAATAAAATAATTTCTTTTATATACGTCACCTCTATTTTAATTTTGAATAAGAAAAACCATGTATTAACGGTAGTGATATAAAATAATCATTAACTTGTTAATATGAACGTAATACTTATACTATTTGAAGTCGGTGCCAAACCAACTTTCAAGAGAACGACGAACGCTGTTTCATTTAATTCTTTAGATGCCCGACCGTCTCTTTAAAAAGTGTTTGGTGTTTTCGCTTTGACACGTTGTATGCATGATTACGATAACTTCTCTGCAACCTTCAGCGAATGCAATTGCAAGTGCTCACTGGTGTGCAAGCGCTAAGCTTGAGGAATGATTGGTTTAATATTTAGTCGTATGGTTTTCTCTAAGTAGCAGCTTTCATTTTGGTTTTGTTGGTTTGGCACCGACTTCAAATAGTATAAGTATTACGTTCATATTAACAAGTTAATGATTATTTTATATCACTACCGTTAATACATATTTTTTCTTATTCAAAATTAAAATAGAGGTGACGTATATAAAAGAAATTATTTTATTCGTTTAAGTTCATTTTTTGAAGGCGGCGGGGTGATAGGTTTGTAATTAACTTTTAGTTATGATTTCGTTACCTTAGTTTATAAAGTGAATAAGTGATAGTTTTTAGGGATAATCTTTATTGCCCGGTAAATTTATTTTTCGTTTGATAAGTTTTGCAATTATGGCTTTGACATATTAGTTACTATTTGGTTTGCCTACGGACCTAGGTAAAAAATGAAGTGTGCATTAAGAAATAGTCGCGTAAGGGAAAACGAAACTATCGTCAGTGTGCTGCTCGTGCTTCAGAAACAGATGAGTACATAGAAGTTCGCTTATCAAAACATCGTAAAAACACTCATGCTATTAGGATCTTCGAAACAATTATTCATATATTTTTAAAACGTTCCAGACGCTCTTCTGATGGTAAGTGAGACGCCTGACAATGGCAGAGCGGCATTTAAGGAACCAACAACTGATAAATTCTCCGTCAGTGCTGCACTGCGCCTGACACCGGAGACAACAGATGTTAGGTCTCTTATACCCGGTAATTTTACTAGCTACAGTCCCTCATCCGAAACAAAAGTACGTAATACTTCTGTTTCACGGACGATATCTGGCATTGCGGCGGTACCTAACTAAACGACTCAGTATCGAGTCTACCACCTAGTAAACTTATTCTTAGTAACTTATACAGGCCGCATGTACCCTTATGATAGAGATGGTAATGGCTATAGGCTATATATAATTACACTGAGTGCAGTAAGAGCAATAAGGATGAATGTTTTATAAAACCGCAGGGTTTCTTTTCCTACTGAGAGCTTTGGCTACGTGCGCTGCGTAAACAGTTAAAGTTTCGCAAAAGTCATGTATGACAGTTTTGTTCCACTTTAAAAGTTCTAAAAAAAAGTCTGCGACAGCATGTGTCTATCTTTCAAAGATAGCCCACTATAACCTTTTTATTGCTAACCAAATTGGTTCTAATATAATGCATTGTTTGCGAAGGTTTTTTTCATAAACATCATATTAATTCTTATCCAAATAAATACGATATTCATTACAAGTATTTCATGGAAAACAAAAATATTTTTACATCAATCGAATTAAATTAATATTTTAGGAGATATCGCAGTTTAAACACATCTATATGAACGGATTAGCGGATCAAAGTTAGCGTTAGCACAGGGTTACTATATTAATTAATAATAATTAAATTAACTAAAAAACACTAAAACCTTCTTCTGAATGTAACAAATACTTTACCGAAAACCGCATCGAAATTGCTTCAGCCAAACGCGAGATAATCGCGGACAAACATACATACATACTAACAGGTCAAACTGAGAACCTCCTTTTTTGAAGTCGGTTAATGATTTGAAAAATTGTTATCCCACCAAAAACATTCTGTAAAAAATCTAGCCAAGTCTCGATGGAGCTGCTTGATTATCTCTAAAAAGTAATGAAATCAAGACAAAGACGTGCCAAGTCTAAGGTTCCTTACTGCAATTAATTAATTATTATGGTTAATGTTGTGTGACTTGGCCGTTGAACATTCTTTATACGTTAGTGGCTTTATCAAGCCTACAATCGATGGGCTATTGAATCACCGTTTTCCAAGTGGCAAATTTGTACCGTCAATGGGTAGCGGTTCTGGCGACAGATTGGTGCAATGGTGTCATGAAGCACCTAGTTTTGTATCCTTGTGTACTCTTCAACGGCCAAGTCACACAACATCAACCATAATAATTAATTAATTGCAGTAAGGAACTTTAGACTTGGCACGTCTTTGTCCTGATTTCATTACTTTTTAGAGATAATCAAGCAGCTCCATCGAGACTTGGCTAGATTTTTTACAGAATGTTTTTGGTGGGATTTTACTTCTTTTTGTAGAAACTTGAAAGGAATATTAGACGACCCATTGGGTGTAATGGTTGAAACGTCGGCTACTACACCAAGGGTTCCGGGTTCGATCCCCGGGCAGTACCTACAAATATTTGTGTGCACCAACATGTCTGTTTGTATTGGTCTAGCGCGCTCGACTTGGCGGGGGCACTACCGTGCCCCCGATTTTTGACATCGGATGAAGCGGCCCACCATGTTAAATATATATTGTTTAAAGGCGGTATGTCAATCTCTTATAGTTTGGCTGGGCTCTTTTGTTATCTAAGCAGGGTCACCAGGTACTCCAGATCTTCGATTATCCAAGTTATTATAGTTTTCCCTTTATGTAACCATTAAACCCTGACTCTGTACCAAATTTCAGCTCTGTGAGTTAATGGGAAGTACTAGTTCTATTTTGATGATTTTGTTATCTAAGCAGGGTCACCAGGTACTCCAGATCTTCGATTTTCGAAGTTTTCATAGTTTTCCCTTTATGTAGCCATTAAACCCTAACTCTGTACCGAATTTCAGCTTTCTGAGTTAATGGGAAGTACTAGTTCATGATCTGATGATGATGATGAGTGAGTGTCTGTCGAAAATGCGAAACTTTGCTTTCGCTTAACGTCGGAACTAAATGACCTACAGACTTGAAATTTTGGATTTAAAGTAAGTTATTATATCTTACTAGATGACGAAAATTTT
>PQWD01000686.1:0-48438 GCA_019425675.1 Leucinodes orbonalis
ACTTATATAGGTGTGTAGAGGTGTCTAGTGTATCGTGTAGTGTTTTCAGAGTTTTCCACTTGTGTGAACGTGACCTTTACCTATAACAATATTCTTCAACAGCACATTTTTATATTTCGACGCCACAGGTTTGTTATTATTTTGTCCTGCCTAGTACAGAGGTAGGTTGGAACATGAGTTTATAGTTCTCTATGTTAGCCCAGAGATGCAAATGTTATTAAAATTAATTTAAATCAAATCAAAATGGAGTCAAATACAATACAAACTACATTTAAAAATATTCTAATATAACACAATACGATACTTAAAATGGTGTCAAATTAATCACACCAAATTATTAAGAGACCAATTTTTATAACACAAAACATTTAAAAAAAGGAAAACAGTTAAGAATGCAAAAATAATAATTTAAAATATAATACCATTGAATAGAAATATAATTTAAAAAAAACAATTATTCCAATACAATTTGGTTTAGAATTTAATGTCATATTATCAAACTTTAACAATATATATAGAGTAGATTTTTTTTTTCTAGTGAACTATTAAAAAGATCAATACATTTTCAGGTAACGGCACGTTAATCGGCGCAAGCGCAAATGTGGTGTGCGCCGGAGTAGCAGAACAGCACGGTTACAAATTCACCTTCGGCAAATTCTTCAGAGTCGGCTTCCCAATCATGGTCGGCCATCTTGTCGTCTCTTCTGCGTATCTACTTGTGTGCCATTGCGTTTTTAGTTGGCACTAATTGAATGATTACGTGCGGTGACGGTAAAGAAATGTTTTTTTTTATAATCTTCTATTTAGATTTGGTGTTGCGGTTGAGACGTCGACTGCAACACCAAGGGTTCCGGATTCGATCCCCGGGCAGAACAAACATTTGTGTGCATGAACATGTCTGTTTGTTATGGTCTGGGTGTTTTCTATGTATAATATGTATGTATTTACTAAAAAAATGTATATAAGTATGTTTATCCGTTGTTTAGTACCCATAATACAGGCTTCACGCTTAACTTGGGGCTAGATGGCGTTGTGTGAATGTCAGTGGATATTTATTATTATTATTTATTACACTTGACTGCTTAATAATACTTTTGTAGATTATTATATTTTTACGCGTAAAGTAGGACACCCTCCGGCCCAATGGACCGACGACTTGCGAAAGTTCGCTGGTGGAGGCTGGATGAGAAAAGCGGAGGACCGGGATATCTGGCACAAAATGAGGGAGACCTATGTCCAGCAGTGGACTGCGATAGGTTGAATTGAAGATAGAAGATATTTTTACTAATACTTAATATGATAAAAATCGTGAATATATTTTGCTTCATATGTCTAATAATTTTGATTACAAATGATATGATTCTATACACAATTTTTTAAATAGTAACTACTGAGTTTCATGCTGGATTCTTCTCAGTAGAAAACTACCGTCCGAACCAGAAGCTTCATTTGACATTCATAAGTGTTCTGTAAGGACCTTAACTGAATAAACAATTTTCATTTTCAGATACAAATGTCTCCTCTGCTCTTACCGCGGTTGTCGTAAATGGCGGCTTAAGGGCATAACCACCGCAATCAGATATCGTCCCTTAAAATATCAGTGTTTTGCACTTGTTACTGGTATGAGGGCACTGTACCTAGCTAGTAAAATTATCGAGTATTAGACACCCAGAATTGACGGAAAAAGGATACATATTATTATTTCTTTCCTTCAACACAGCATTAATGGACAGGCGTATCACATACCACCAAGTGAGCGAAATAACCGTTTCGTTCATCATAAAAAACATTCTACAAAGAACGAGTGGCGCTCTTACATTCAACCTTACAATTTATATGTTGGCAGTGTTGGCACCAATGATGTAAAAAAGTATGGATTCGTGATATGCTCACAAAACAATCGGAAAAGTGTTCCGAATGCAGTGACAGCACACATACACATATTTCGAATTTCGAACACATTTACCTAAACAAAAGAGTACAAACTGTACTCTCTTCGGCGGTTCGTTTTTGAGGCACGGATGGCGTACCTACCTTTATATATACGAATATCATTGGTTGGCACTGCTATCCAACTCATATGCCAAGTGTCAATATTATATGGCAAAACCGCGGACAATGTGTATTTAAATTTAAATTCTACAAATATGGAGTTAGCCACCATTCTCATCATTTTGACCACAAGATTATCTACATCTTACTGCTAATATTGGTCCTGGTTACATTTACAAAATTAGCATTCCGCAATAAGCGCGCATCGTGTGTTATAGCCCAATAACTCCATAACCATGCTTCGACAATGATGTAAAAAGTATAGATTCGTGTATGCTCACAAATCAATCGAAAAAGTGTTCCGAATGCAACGACAGCACTCATGTATTTCGAATTAGGGTTTTACCTAAACAAAAGAGTACAAACTGAACTCTCCTCGGCGGTTCATTTTTGAGGCACGGTTGGCGTATCTACCTTTATATATACAGAATATCATTGTGCTACGTAGGAAGGATTGTCGGGTATTCGAACGTTGCCAGGTGATGATGATAATGTATCGACCTAAGATTATAATCTGACTAAATTTAACTGGGACCTATATACCAAATGTGAACTCTCTTTGACCGCCAATGACGCCTTAAAGCGTCAGTCACAATAGATTTTATATTGGGTCTGGATTCCCGGCGTTCAATAGGTTAATAGAAGTAATATATAAGAGTATTAGATATTACGCAATAATAAACTACAATTATATAGTTAGTTTATGTGTATCACGTAAAACATTTATGTAAATAGTAAATATAAAAAAAATAATACAATTTATTTTCATTAACAATCTTTTGCCTTAATCTTGTTTTTTGGAACCTCCATTTAAGCAAGAGAAGCCTGTATATGTACCTATAGAACCTTTTTTTTACACTTATTAGAACTAATATTTTGTGAGTATTATAAATCATAAGAATTTAATTAAATAAAACTTACTAAATTGTGTATATTTTATTTTTAATTTAATTTTATATATGACGACCCATTTGGTGTTGTGGTTGAGACGTCGACTGCAACACCAAGGGTTCCGGGTTCGATCCCCGGGCAGTACAAACATTTGTGTGCATGAACATGTCTGTTTTGTAATGGTCTGGGTGTTTTCTATGTAGAATATGTATGTATTTACAAAAAAAAGTATGTTTATCTGTTGTTTAGTACCTATAATACAGGCTTCACGCTTAACTTGGGGCTAGATGGCGCTGTGTGAATGTCAGTGGATATTTATATTTATTTATAATATAATCCTGATTAATGTAAAGAATTCATAATGTATATTTGTTCATTATGTGTACAAAAAACTATTTATTTAGGTTCAAACAATATTATTGATAATCAGAAACCAATAAATCATCAAAATATTTTTATGCTTTTTTTTATTATTTATTCTAACAACTGTTAAAAAATAAAATGATTAATGGTAAGTCTTTGACCCAAGACTTACCATTAATTTATTGTCTATAGAGTAAAAACCTAAATAAGAATAGCATGGCTAACTTAAAATATTATTTGCCAGGCTCGATACTGAAAAGTTCAGGCAGATATCCATCAGTGTCAGATATATTCTTGTGAAATAGGTGCTAAACACTACTAAGTTATAATCTAGGAATATGACACTAGCAAAAAATTGCTGGGTTTAAGTGACTACTTTCTGTTGATCAAGTGACTGTTGATGGGAAATTTGACTATAATAAATAGTTGAAATTTGAGAAAAGTTGAGTATTTATTTAAAACTCATTAGTTAAAGTTGAGTATTTTGTCATATTTGTAACTTAAAAAAATATGTATAAAATTAAAGCATTTTGGTAACATATAATAGCCTCTAGTAATCTTAAAGCCTAGTAATAACTAATTACATATTTCATTTAAAAATTTGTTCCACATAAATTGTTCTATATAAATTCATATAAAGCACCACTGTGCCCAATTTAAAAAATATTATTGGCATTAAGTCATCACATAATTTAACACAGACTTTTCATATTACAGAGAATTTTTAGAAATACAAACTTGCTAACATGCATTTAAAGTCTCAAATGCAATTACAGTAAACGCCTAAAAATATTTTGAAAGTCCTTCCATGAGCAAAAACCATTTTCGTCAATACCACAGCCATTCAATTCTAACAGCTCAAACTGTGGTGGATTATCAATGTTAAGCACTTGTCCAGTTCTTAACTGATCTGAGGATTGGTATATATAGTTAATTCTCAACAATTCTCGTTTATTTACTGTATCAAACCATTTTTGGAATACTACCTTACCACCAATTGGTGTTAATTCATATTGTTTTTGTAAAGAATACGATTTAACTTTTAAACTATTCAAAACTGTGTACATATTTGCATCATGCCCCATTAAGAGGACAATTTTGGGTATGTTATTGTTAAAGAAAAACGTTGACATATATTTCAGTAGCGGACGAGCAATATCTTTTGCAACCATGCTTGTATTGAAAATTACGTTATGGTAGCCTCTAGTCAAGTTCATTATTGCTAACCAGTCATTAGTAGTTTGCAGGCTACCCCACGCCACCTTGTTTGATGGGAACCCTTCGTAATATTGCATTATAAAGGCATCAATTGCCGAATTTGCTATTTTCAACGGACCAGACAAATTCGGCTTTTCCCCACTGGCAACATAGACTTTATTTTTATCCGTTGTCAAGTCACACTTATGTTCGTTTATGCAGATACCAGAGTTTCGATAATCTAACACTTTCTCCAGATTTTCATATGAAGCGTTTAATGCAATGTCTTCAAAAGCATCCTCATATCTTCTACAACTAATTGTTTGAATATGATGATGTGTTATGTATTACTGGGTTAAAAATTGGGTCCGTATCACTTTTTGAACGGTGAATGGTGACGTTACAATCGGGGAATGCACTATTAACAAATGCTGCTGCTGAAGCTTGAGTTCTTTGCTTTGTATTAGCATAAACATAAAAATTATCTTCTGAAGGGCACTGTTTTGATATTAAACCTTCTTGGATGAACCATAACTTAAAGAATTCACCCATATAGCCTTCTAGAATACTGCCTTTAGCTGTAAGAAACCCAGGTTTCTCATTCCAAGGAGGCCAGTGTTTTGTTGTCATTTCAGACAACACTTTCGACAAAGGAGTCCTTAAACCATGTCTACTGAGGAGCACTACTTGTTCTAAAGTATACCTCTTATTTTCCACTTGCACAACACATATTAGAAAGAGAATACACAAAATATTTTTCACCATTTCGACAGCAAAGTCTGTGACACAACATATATTATACAAATGTATATTTTGATTTCAATTTTCTCTTACAGAATAAGTAGTTGTATAGTTGAAAGTACAAGGAGTAATGGTTTTATTTATATATCGGCGATTATAAACTGTCCAACAACAAAGTAAATGATATGTGAAGGCTATTACCTAATCTAGAAACATGTATTATTGCCTAAGATGTATCCAAGTACACATAGACTTTCGCAATAACTAAAATGTGGTTATACGAGAATGAAGACCATTTCATGCTTACCAACACATTGAAGATAAATCATTAATTATTGTCGTTTATCAATAAACTGCAACAATAACGTTCATATAGCAGGTAAATAGAGCTAAGATAATGACTAATGAAAGATTAAATTAATCAATAATGTTTATGAAAACAATAAGTCAATGACAGGACAGCGATGACATTTGAAAAGTTTTTATAATTCAACGTTTCAACGTTTGGTTCATCTTTTTTAAAAAAAAAAACTTTTTCATTGAAGGACAACAAAATAAAAATATATATTTTAAAAATCACTTTATTAAATTTTGCAACACATTTACAAATTCGTTCCAGGAACAAAAACCTTCATCATTAATTTTGCAATTGTCAATTTCCAGTACTTTTGTAAATGGCGGTTTCTCTTTTGATATTTTAGTGCCGTTCCTCAACTGTTTCATGGATTCGTAGAAGTATTCTATTTTCAGAAACTCTTGCGCTTCGCTATTTTTCCATTTTTGGAATACTATCTTCCCGCCTATCGGCGTCAATTCAAATTGGCCGTTTAGCTCATACTTTTTAATTCTTAATGCAGCGATAAGATTATTTAGATTTGAATCATGTCCCACTAAAATAGTAAGCTTGCGCACCTTATCTTTCTCTAAAAAGCTGTCCCTAAGAACTCCAACAAAGGTCTTCCCACCTCAGTTGCAATATAAGATGATTGATTAAATCTAACATTCTGATCTTCTTTAGTTATTTGCAGTAGCTGACTCCATTTTTCTTCTGTATCTATTTTACCCCACGCGATCTTTTCTTTCGGCATACCGTTGTAATAGCACATCAGGAAGAAATCGACAATACTGTTGCCCAACGACAAAGGACCGTATGTATCAGGCTCTTCTCCAATTTCATATAAAATCTCATTTTTCTTCAAATTGAAGTCACAAATTTGCTCATTTCGACAAATATTTGAATTCTTTATATCTATAATCTTAGCCAATGTAGAATAGGCGTCAAATAAACGTAAATTATTTAATTTCTCTTTCGTTTCTCTATAAAAAGAATTTTTGAATGAATCCGTTTTATTTCTCAAAATTGGAGCAAATAAAGGATCAAATCTCTCTGGTACGTCATCAATAAGATAATGGACATCGATGTCACAAGTTTTGAATGCCCCTTTTGCAAAGGCCTTTGCGGTTTCAATGGTTCTTTGCTTTTTATTTGCGTAAATGAACACAGAATCTTTGCTCGGGCACGCATTTCCAAATAAGCCATTTGTTATAAACCACAAGGAAAAATATTCACCCATACATTCTTCTAGAATTCTTCCTTTATCAGTCAAGTAAGTGGCCGGTACATCCCAAGAAGGCCATTCCAAAGGCGATGTTTTTTGCAAATTTTTCGATAGAGGCGCTCGGATATTATGTCTACTTAAAATTAAAACTTGTTCCAGTTTCATGCTGGCCACTCCTAACACCATTATAGTAAAAAAAACAAATGGAATTGCCGCCATTTTTTGACACTTTATTGTTTTTAATGTTAGAAAATCTTTTATTTAAATGTTTTAAGCTAACACAATAAACTCATTAAAGTTTGACATCGTATCCGATAACTTAACTACATTGGACCATACGCAAGACTGATTACGCGCCGTCTGATCCGATCGTTTCGTAAGCACAAACGATAAAAGGAAACTGCAAAATCGCAATTCACACCGAGGCGTAACATTAAATAAAAATGGCAGGAACTTAAAAATTTAAATATTTTGGCGTCATCAAAATTTTAATGTTACTTACATTAAAATTTTGTAAGTAAAGTTCATTGTAAAACCCATGGCATTAGTTCCAATAAAACGATTAAAACAGTGAATCAACCTCCCTTTCCACATAGTATCTTTATGAGGTCATAGGGCAATGATGTAAAAAAAGTATAGATTCGGGATATGCTCACAAAACAATCGAAAAAAGTGTTTCGAATGCAGTTACAGCACACATACACTTNCGAATTTTAGAAGCGCTGAAAATGCATTATGACGACCCATTTGGTGTAGCGGTTGACAGTCGCTGCAACACAAGGTCCGGGATCGATCCCCGGCAGTACAAACATTTGTGTACTAAATGAACATGTTTGTTTGTAATAGTCCTGTGTGTTTTCTATGTATAATACGTATGTACTAGTATGTTTTTATTTAAAAAAAATATATGTTCATCCGTTGTTTAGTACACATAATACAGGCTTCACGCTGAACTTGAAGATGGCGCTGTGTGAATGTCCGTGGATATCTACATATTTATTTTATTTATTTACCTACTCCAGTAGTACACATTATATATATATTACACACACATTATATAACAATTATAACATGATATAAACATACTAGTACATAGGTATTATACATAGAAAACACACAGACTATTACAAACAAACATGTTCATTTAGGTACACAAATGTTTGTACTGTCCGGGGATCGAACCCGGAACCCTTGGTATTGCAGTCGACGTCTCAACCGCAACACCAAATGGGTCGTCATGTAATGGTAAGTGATATTTTCTTCCACGCAGACAAAGTTCCTAACGGTATTGAACCCAGTCTGAACATAAGTTGTTATCAGAAACGTATGACGTATATCGATATCTTGTGCATTTTGTATTTGTTATAATTTTAGATAAGCGGGGCATGAACCTTTTATCTATCGCCTATCAGCTGTTTGAAGTGCAAGATATATTACATTACGTTTTGGCAAGGCTTATTATTTGGGAGGGAATAATGTTCGCTTGTGTTATTGTAACTTTGAGCATACCGTAGTTTTTCAAACAAAAAATCTTGCATCATTTTGTTTCGGAAATCGGACCTTCGGAATTTTACATGAGACTTCTCGTACTTTTCAATTTAAGAGGCTAAAAATCAAAGCAAAGACGTATATATAGGTAATACTTCTTACAGCAGCTTTACTTTAAAATAATATTGTGTTTTCGTAATCAAGAAAGGGGAACCCCGAATTCAACGCGACCCAAGACGCTCGCATAAACAATCAACATTATACTATAGATTTAAATATACCTCAATGCATTATACGCGATGGTGTAAATAAAGCCCAACCGGATTATTGCGTTCACAGTTTTGTATCAAAACTAGTTTTACATTGACACGTGCATTGCCAAGCTTTGTACATAAAACTTTGTGGATAAAAAAGAAAAATATATAAAAGAATAAAATCAAAGACAATGACATGTATTCAAAACTTACTTAAAAAAAATTAAAGTTGAGTTCTTTTTTTATTCTTCATAGATACTTCATCATCAACCTGTATCTGCGTGGGATCTTTCCACACAGATATGGGGAGATTGGGCCGTAACCCACCACGCAGGTCCAATGCGGTGTTAACGACTACTATACAAAGATAGTACCCATAATACAGGCTTCACGCTTAACTTGGGGCTAGATGGCGCTGTTGGAATGTCAGTGGATATTTATAATTTATTTATTAGCGCATTTTAAAATTCACGGAATCGGGGACCAGGACACAGTACAATGAACCGATGACCGAAAGTGCGTAAAGGTTCTCGAGTGGCGAACCAGTATGAGGCATCTCGTGGAAGCTTGCAAATGACCAAAGAGAATGCCTAATAAAAAAGGACATTCGCGGCATGCACGTATATTTCGGGGGGTCAGCAACCCGCGAATTACTGTTCCATGCACAGATTTCCCAATACAAGAGATGGGGCGAGCCGCGTTTAAAGTGCGACAAATGTAAGCTCAACGAGCATACACTGGCAGCCAGTTTACGCTCTGTGAGACGAATCAAGACGCACGAATATTAGAAAAAAATTACCGTTTTTTTCCAAATGTCATCCTGTGCAATGTAACATGCCATCATCGCAAGGAATCAGTAAATTTACCAAGTAATAGAATAACTTTTCACAGGTAAGAACCGAAAAGTAATTGCGACACTGGGACTGCCTATAAACTTGGCGGCTTGTCCAGTCTAATTGTATATTCGGATGTCTGTGGTTCCATGTCAGGAGCTTTATAATCCGTAAGGGTATATTTAGTTATGTAAGTATCAGTAGTTTCATTTTAATATATTTATTGGTTCAAACATATGTTATTTGACGACCCATTTGGTGTAGCGGTTGAGACGTCGGCTTCTACACCAAGGGTTCCGGGTTCTATCCCCGGGCAGTACAAACATTTGTGTATATGAACAATGTCTGTTTGTATTCGTCTGGGTATTTCCTATGTATGTATTTAAATAAGATGCATATTAAAGTATGTTTATCAGTTATTGAGTACCCGTAATACAAGCTTTACGCTTAACTTGGGGCTAGATGGCGCTGTGTGAATGTCAGTGGATATTTATTCGTCTTAGATAAGCCAAATCAAACAATATACAGTAGAACGCCGATTATCCGAATTAATTGGGACCGGGGTCAATTCGGATAATCGGACATAGACTGGTAATCAATAAAAACGAACTACAAGCTTTATTAAGTTTAACAAACACACTACAATAACTCTCACTTGAACATCTCGATCAGATAAAGTTGCAACCCCATCAGGCCTTATCAAAAATACAAAGTGTAAATATTCACAAATGCCGTACACTCAAGACAGATTTTGCATTAAATGATATATTGATACGTAACAAAGAGTAAGCGCAAGCGCGCTATACGAAAATATGAAAGAGAGAAAGAGACGGATTGCTGATATGGATATGAATTGAAAGAGTTATTCTCAACGGATCTTCAACTCCCAACTCTTCAAATATATCTTTCAACTCTTTATAAACTCTATGCCACAGACTCAAGACAGATATTGCATTGACTGATATACTGATACGTAACAAAGAGTAAGCGCACGCTAGCGCTATACGAAAATATCAAAGAGAGACTGAGACGGCTTGCAGATATGGATATAGACAAGAGTTGATTTCAATGTAAACATATCTTCAACTCTTTATAAGTTAACTAAAATTATGGACCTTATACCACAGACTTAAGACATATTTTGCATCAACTGACCTTTGATGGGTTAAAAGAGTTGAAGATAGGAAATAAAGATACATATCCGAGGACGGTAAAGATATGAATCTATCTTTTCTTTCTAAAGACACAATTCGCGCACGCGCTAAAAGCAAGTCAATGCCAGCCTTATAGCAAAAGCCAGCCAATGGGAAGCCTCCCTGCCAATGCCAGCCAATGGGAAGCATCCCTGCCAAAGCCAGCCAATGCCTAGCCAGTTTTGCCTATCTATGATGCCGTCGCTGTGAGACTTAATCACTTCTGGCGGAATCGAGATAATTCGATTGTTGAATAATCGTGTCGAGTTGTTCTATAAACCTTTTGTCAATTATTGGTATTCCGCATTACCTACCATATTATACCATCAATTACCAATTATACTATCTATTTGTGGAATAAAGCCTTAAACTAAATAATGTCTTATTAAAATAATATTCGTTACAATACAGAATATCATTGGGCTATGCAATAACATAAAAGAACGTTTGTACCTTTTGGAAAATATAGGAGAAAACAATTCAAAATTTTATGTATTCTATTCAACGTATCGGAGTCCGCTGCTCGACATAGGTCTCCCCATTTTGCAAATATCCCGTTCCTTCGCTTTTCTCATCCAGCCTCCACCAGCGACCTTTTGCAAGTCGTCGGTCCATGTATATATTATTTAATAAAAAAGGTATATAAGTATGTTTATATCCGTTGTTCAAATAAAGTCATACAGTTAAGCAACTCTATTTGTCATGCCTCAACCGTCGAGTCTTAAGACTATATCAATAAAGAAAAGGGGGAAACAAGAACACGCGTTTCGAGTACAACATTTTAATTCCACATATACGTACAAACATTAAAAATATTACAAATTATTTTTCTTCTAGGTACATCGTAGGTGGTATACTCGATACTGAGTCGTCTAGGTAGGTACCACCGCAGTGCCAGATATCATCCCGTGAAACACGAGTGTAATGCACTTTTGTGTTTCGGAATGAGGGCACTGTAGCTAGTGAAATTACCGGGTATAGGAGACCTAACATCTGTTGTCTCGGGTGTCGGGCGCAGTGCGGCATTGGTGGAGGATAATAACTGTCTATCAGTTGTTGGTCTCCTTTAATGCCGCTCTGTCATAGTCTGGCGTATCACTCACCATCAGGTAAGCGTCCAGACCACAGACATCCGAATATACAATTAGACTGGACAAGCCGCCAAGTTTATAGGCAGTCCCAGTGTCGCAATTACTTTTCGGTTCTTACCTGTGAAAAGTTATTCTATTACCTGGTAAATTTACTGATTCCTTGCGATGATGGCATGTTACATTGCACAGGATGACATTTGGAAAAAAACGGTAATTTTTTTCTAATATTCGTACGTCTTGACTCGTCTCACAGAGCGTAAACTGGCAGCCAGTGTATGCTCGTTGAGCTTACATTTGTCGCACTTTAAACGAGGCTTGCCCCATCTCCTGTATTAGGAAATCTGTGGTCCAGACCGTCCTGTTCACTTATAACATTAAAAAAACATAACAAATACAATAAATAGTTTTAAATACTACATCATTATACATTTTCTTTGTTTTGATACTACTTTATTTTAATATAATCTATTACATATCAACAAAATTGGAGTTTTTGTTTGTGATATTGAAAAAACTATTTTTTTCTTCATATATTTTGTATATAACAACAATTTTTATAATTTTGTCTGTCTGTTTGATACGGGTAATATCTGAAACGGCTGGATGGATTTCGCTGGAGTCGGGACTTTTTTTACAATATAATTATACGATAGGTACAAAAAGTATTTATTGCCTTTTAAATTTTTGGCAGGTAACTGCTATAATACAAACATTACAAACAGACACTAAAATTGTATTTATATTTACTAAATAAATACATTTACAAATTTTACAATACAAACATTTATATGCCTTGTAAGGCATTGCAATCTTTAATATGTATAGAGATATGTTCTCCCTTAATATGAATCACTGTTACGATTAACATTCAACCAGCCTATAACGTCCCACTACAGGGCACAGGCTTTCCCACACAGTACTGGAGGTTTGTGTTGTAACCAATACATGGGGCCATTGCGGATATAAAGATCCTATCTTCCGATCCGTGAATAGAATCCGAGACGGACGACTTACCGTCCCTTACGCACTAAGCAAGTCAAGATAATTTAATATTTGCGATCATCCTTAAGATCATCTAATCGATCAATCGATATGTAATCGATATAAAAACACGCTAAAAGCCATAAAACTAGAAAAAAGAAAAGTTATACTATGCTTAACAACCTATTTGGTGTAAGGGTTGAGACACCAAGGTTTCTTCTCCGGGTTGGGCAGTACAAACATTAAAATTGATTCCAACGAAGAATCTAAACTAACGATAGATGCTTAACAAATGATGGAAACGATCATTATTATCAGCTCATCAAACGTCCCCACCGAGGGCACAAGCCTACCCGTTTAGGTGTTTAGGCCTTAGTCGTCCACGCGGGCCCAGTGCGGGTTGGACGACTTCACGCTTTGAATTTCCTCGCAAGGTGATACCTTCCTTCAATGTAAGAGCGTCGGATAACGTACATATAATTTCGAAATTCAAAAACACATTGGGAATTGGGTTGTAACCCAATACATGGGGCCATTGCGGATATGAAGATCCGATCTTCCGATCCGTGAACAGAATCCGAGATGGGATCCGAACTTCTGCCCTCTCGATAGGAGGCAACAGTCTACACCATTGAGCCACCAACGCTCTCAGAATTAAGAAACGATGCAAACAATATTTTTTTTATGTATACCTTACAAAATGTTAATACCTATATCAATAAAACAGTTTGTTTTTAAAAATTCACCAAAGTGTCTCAGGCAATCATTGAGGGCCTAGGCCGAGCCGTCATAGCCCGTCCCCTGTTGAGGAAGGCCTCCAAGGCCTGCAGCTATGTGGTCGCACGGTCCAACTGCGCTAGCTGATGGGCCAGACGCTCCTCCCGGGCCCTACGAGCCTGGCCTAAGGCCCGTTTCTCTGCAAACTTTGGCCACAAAACTCTCCACTGGCATTTTACCTGAAAGTAATAAAATAAAAATTAAAAAAAAATTATTCCCTAGCAATATGACTTAACAATGTTAAAATAATATGGTTTGACACACTCCGTTTGTTATTAAGTCTAAGAAGTTGGGTACTACACCAAAGTTTCCGGGTTTCTCTCTCTTCAACATATCGCAGTCCGCTGTACTATATAATATAGCAAGCTATGTAGTATATAGCAGGAGGTAGCTCAGCAGTTCTCTTTTGAAATTCTGGTAGGAGTCGTGGAAATATACACACCCAATAAGAACATCTCTGCGATCACCTCAGCATCCTCGTCGGCCTTATGCGCTGGATTCCTTGAGGCAGTCCCTGATGCGGTGTGGATCGTACATCTCCGCTATACTTGCTGTTTCCGGTGCAACTCTTCGTAGCTCATTGGAATTTCGTCAAGTTTACATTACATACAAGTATTTCATTGCTTCCTGGGAAGACTCCATCACAATAATTTTGTAAAACAATACCTACTATAGAAATAAAGGATTTTTTATTTACTAGCTAGGGTTTAGTGAAATAAGACCATTTTCAAATTATTTTAATGTTTTGACAACCTTGTTTGGTGTAATGGTTGAGACATTGGCCACTACACCAAGGGTATGGTAAGGGTAAGGGTAGGGTTTGATCCCAGGGCAGTACAAACATTTGTGTGCATGAACTTGTCTGTTTGTATTGGTCTGGGTGTTTCTAGGTATACATTGTATAAGTTACAAAAAAATAACCCATACAATAGGTTTCACGCCTTATTTGGGCTGGATGGCACTGTTGTGAATATCAGTTGATATTTATTTTTGAAGTTAATTTATATGTAAAACAGAACAATCTAGTGGAAAAGGAGGCAACTAGCTTCAATCTTAACACTAGAATAAGGAGCACAAGTGATACATATTAAAAGACATGTACCATAAAATGTTAATATAATATTATAATGTAATAAAAACTTGTTTCAACAACCAAATCAATATAAAAAATGCTTGATTCTCCGCACCCCTTAAATTGTGTAATTTCACCCGAGGTAGACAAAATATTAAAATAACCTATTTTATGTTACTATAAGTTTCTTGTTTAAATTGAGGCTGTCTAAATGTCTGCGGATATATGAGTTACCACAAACATCATATTAACTCAGTAAATGTCCCACCATGGGGTTCGAGCATACCCGTAAAGGCCCAGTGAGGATTAGCCGACTTCACGCACAACTTATGAATATCTTCGTAGGTGCGTAGATTTCCTCACGATGTTTTCCTTCACTGTAAGAGCGTCGGATAAACATACCTACATAATAATTCTGTAAATTCGAAAACACATTGGGACGGAAGGAAACAGTCCACACCAATGCCCACCGACGATTGAGATTACAAGTAATTATAATTATTAAAATAAATAATTTCACCTTCATCTGTACTATGTGGAAATGCGATCAATCACGTCCGTCTTAAGCTCATCCAGCATCTGCTGTTTGGCCAAGTTGTCCTGCGCTATCTCCTCAATGCTGCTCATCAACTCCTCGGTTTCCAGGTCCAGTTTCACTAGCTGCGGTTGTTTTCTAAAAGTTTATCCTGCAACAACAAATAAATATCAACTATCATACAGTGCCATCTAGCACCAACTTTAGTGCTTGCAGTATGGATACTAAACAATGTATAAACTTACTTGCACTTAAATACTCATTTTTTGTAAATACATGTTCATACACACATAATATCTGCCTTATGTACTGCCAGGATCTAACCTTGAACTGGAACCCTTGTGTAAAAGCTTACTTCTTAAACATCACACATGAGACATCATTATAGCCACCGAAAATAAGTGTATGGTAATATACTTTAAAATTGCTGAGTGGATTCCTATTCAGTGTGAATATATCATATTATTTGTAAGGGATTCCTTGTTTATAGCCTTTCATTGTTTAAGTTAATTAAATATCTACTATTTGGAAAAAATAGCAACATTGTTATGATATTAAAAATATGTACATAAACACACATTGCTCTTCATTCAATTTGATTCACAAAATTTTGTTCAACTAAATCATTATTAATATCACTTACTAAACTGCTTAGAAGCTTATAATTTACAAGGAAGCTTTATAACTGACCTGCAAATCTGTATTCTCCAAGATTTCCCTTAGCTCCTCAACTGATAGTTCATTTGTCTTGCATCATTGTTAATGGTACAACTTGGACGAGGGCTCTCATCACTTGATTTTCCTCACAACTCAAATTTGGCAGTTCCTTTGGAACTCTCGTATAATAGCCTGCACTATTCGACCCAAGTCTGAATGCTGGGAATAATTTACTAAGCCCGGAGCACCAATCACTTGATTTGAATTCTCGCCAACCCACTGATGAGGTATGGGTGGATTGACAAATATACAAGGCTTTTCAGCAGGAAACTCCGGTCCTAGTATTACGTTCAGGCTCATATTCTACCATCGGCGACAAATTCAACCTTATACTCATTGTTTTCGGAAATTTCAACGACATTGTCGTTGAAGATTTTCAATGTGTCGATTTGCCGTTTTCGTATGTCTTGCTCGTTGTAATATGGTCGAGGTAGCATGTTTTTAACTTAAACAATCTACAACACAATTTTGAGTGTTTAAAAAATGAGTGCGCTTACACGACGTCGCCAATCAACTATTGATTATTCACATTCGATTTCAATTAATCTCGTATTATTTATGGTTATTTCTGAATAATGAAAGATATAAACCAAGTTATATATTTTTTTACCAAGTATATAATATTTTTAGAAACTATTAAGAAATGCAATTTATCTATTATAAAACAAAAACACCAAATCAATACTAAATACAGCGCGTTCATGACAAAACTGACAGTGACAGTTTGTTGTCAGATGTAAAAGTTCATTTCACGAAATAACGCACGAATCAAGTCGCACTGGGAAAATCCTCTAGTTGCAGTAGTCCGGTTGTTAGTTCGGTTGACCGGACTACTGCAACTTTTTAGTAGTAACAGTTCGGTTAATAAACGATATTATATTATTATATGTCATTTGTTTACTAGCATGATCGCATGTATTTATCGCTTTTACTCGTACGAGGGCTGCCTTTTAAGCGGTCGTTCCCGCTCCATACCCCTAGCTTTGTCCCCCGGTGTCGAGTTAGAATTGTTTAAAAAAATCCACTCGTGACCCCTATTAAACTAACAAAAACTATAGCTTACCTTGGTGATGGGAGAGTATTACCTCGACTGTTTCTCAAGACTATATCTTTGACAATTAAGTATTATATTTCTATGAGTATTTTAATTATCATTCTTCCCTCTTCAACCTATGAAAGCCCACTCTCAGGTCTCCCCGGTTTGCTCACCTGATATAAATAAAAAACATTTTCAGTTTCTTTCTTTCTTGGTTATGTATGGTCCCTTAGTACTTCTTTCCAAATCATTGTAATTTCTTAAGAGTAATCCATGCTTTTATGCATCCATCCTGACCACCCATTCCATTGCTAGTCGTTAGCTACCACCAATCCACATGGGCAAATATGGTTGGTTACGGTTCAATGTCTTGGCCATGAAATGGGCCCTAATAGTCTGATGACCATGAGTGTTCATTTATTTTCAGGGATTCATATGTTTTACGATACTATCATATTATTGTTATGGTTATAATCGTTGTAATTTTTGCCAATAAACCTTTTATATATTTATAAACATTGATAACAACACAAATAATTAATAAACGAGTAATTGCGGTAAATACATGCCTAGTAAACAAATGAAATATAATATCATTTATTAACCGAACTGTTACTACTAATTAATAGCAACAGTCCGGTGCTCAGTTCGAACCGAACTATGCAACTAAAAAGTTGCAGTAGTCCGGTCAACCGAACTAACAACCGGACTACTGCAACTAGAGGGGACAAATAATATACCAACTTTACATTTGAATAATTATTGTTAATTTCCCGAATATTACAACACAATATCATCGCTGAAATAATTAGCCGAAGTTTTTATGAGAATAAAGAAACTAGGCAACAACACAGCACGAACATAAATACAACGCCCGCGTGTAATATTGCTATGAGTTTTTGCAGGAGGACGTGAAAAGATGACACAAAACGCATTCAGCATGGAACGGGTACTAGCAGTGTTCTTTGAAATTTTTATTGGTATTTAGGCACGTAGGCCGACCCTTAACCAGATGGACAGATGACCTGGTTAAGGTGGCGGGTAGCAGATTGATGTCGACTTTTATTTCTTTTATTATTGTTTTAATATTATGTATTTTTTTAGTTACGTTTTTGACAAATCCCTGCGTAGTTTAAATTAAAAGATAACCTGGAGGTCGTAGGTTCGATTCCCGCGGGGAAACGTCTCTGTGCGATTTTTCCCAGACGGGATAGGACATTGCAGGCTAAATCAATCAGGTGATTCAGCCATTATTCAGCGAAAAGAATGATGATTCCGTGCTTCGAAGGGCACGTGAAGCCGTCGGGCCGGACTATACTCTACCATCTCAGGGTTTTTTTTCGAACTGACTACTCCTGTTGGCCGCAGGCCTTTACAGCTTTCCGGGCGCGTGGCGAGCGCAGATGGCTCTCAGCCTTAAACATTTACACGAGCCTAAGGGCGGCCCAGAGTGGGACTCGAACCTCGGCTTAGGGCGTTGCGGGGAGTGTCTCAGGTGGTAGCAAAGACTTCTATAGAAGTCTATGATAGTCGTTTCCCTACCAGTCCGCATTGAGCTCGCGTGTTGGGTTACAGCCAAATCCTTCCATGGCTGTGATCTTAGAACTTTGGAAGGCCCCGTCCCTTAAATGGGACGTTTAAGTAATAATAAATATCCAGTAACATACACACAGCGCCATCTAGCCCCCAAACTAAGCATTAGCCTGTATTATGGGTACTCAACAACGGATAAACATACTTAAATCCGTTTTTGTTAATACATACATATTATACATAGAAACACCTAGACCAATACAAACAGACATGTTCATGCATACAAATGTTTGTAATGCTCTGGGATCGAACCCGGAACCCTTGGTGTAGTAGCCGACGTCACAACCATTACACCAAATGGGGCGTCTCTAATATCGTTAGCTGTGATGATGACCAATTGGGCTACTTCGATCGACATTTTTGACACGATTGTTCATGTATACAAATATTTGTTCCCTACAGGGATCGAAACTGCTACCTTTATGTTTTGCAAGCACCGTTCTTTGCCACTGAGACAAACGTCAACAAAATGTTTGATGTAGATTTCTTTAAGGTTTTTATGTCTGTCGCTTTTAGCCTTCATAGTTTCACCGGGCACCGCTATTTTTAAGCTACAATCTACTACTTGTATAAGCTACTATTATATCATCATCATCAGCTCATTATACGACCCCACCGAGGGGCACGAGCACAGACATCAGAATATACATTAGATTGGACAAGCCGCCAAGTTTATAGGCAGTCCCAGTGTCGCAATTTCTTTTCGGTTCTTACCTGTGAAAAGTTATTATATTTCTTGCTAAATTTACTGATTCATTGCGATGATGGCATGTTGTAATTGCACAGGACGGCATTTTGGAAAAAAACGGTAATTTATTCTAATATTCATGCGTCTTGCCTCGTCTCACAGAGCGTAAATTGGTAGCCAGTGTATGCTCGTTTGAGCTTACAGTTGTCGCACTTTAAACGCGGCTTGCCCCATCTCCTGTATTGGGAAATCTATGGGCACGAGGCCTACCTGTATAGGGTGTATAGGCCGTAGTCGTAATAGCTACTATTATCTAGGACGTCTTTCAAAACAGTAAAGATTAAGTACACAGCGCCTTCTAGCCACAATATAAGCAGAGCTTGTACTCAGTGGCGTGCACTTTATACAAAATTATATGCAAATAAGCAGTGCGTACTCTGTGCGTTTAGACAACCCGGAAAATCGACAATATATTTAATGATTCCCACTTATTCACCCATTTTCCTTTACAAATTTGAAACCATAGGCGATCTGATGGCATCAACAGCACTCAATTTGACTACAATGTAAATTATTTATTGTTTTTGCAATTAGATAAACTCACTTGCATACCCTACTCATAATCTCTGTGCACGCACTACTTGTATTATGGTAGTAAATAACTGCTAAACATACTTATATACTTTAATTTTGTTAATACAATAGATATATATTAATAATACAAACATCCAGACTAATACTGACATGCTTGTTCATGCACACAAATATTTTGACTGCGCAGGGATCGAACCTTTGGTTAGTAGTCGACTTCTCCAACCATAACCACATGGGTTGATAAAACTATTTGCTATTTGTCTAGGACAGCTTGGCAAGCGTAGCATAGAACGCCCTCCGGACGATGGACTGACGACTTGTGAAAGGTCGTGCGTAGAGGCTGAATGAGAAAAAGCGGAGACCGGGATATCTGACGCATAATGGGGGGAGATCATGTCCAGCAGTGGACTCCGATAAGTTGAATCCTTCATAAGTCTCTTGTTTAATTTTTCCTTAAAAGGGATAACAAGGCCAGCTAGTATGCATTCGATAATGTGCTCCAAACGTTGCTAACTTAAACCACGAGGACCCCCTTCCATCCAAGTGGGATGATCTGGCCGGTAGCAGAGTCGAAACGCTCAGTCATTCATTCACAGCGCGTAAAACTTGTAAAAAACGGTCTTAAGAAAGGTACGGAATAATAAAGTGTTGACCTCCTTCGGTACAATCGGAAAGCACACTGATAAACTGAGAACCTCCTTTTGAAGTCTGCTAAAACGTCAAAAAGTAAAAAGTCTACGCTGTCAAAATTTGCTACAAAACTCTCATAGAATTAGAACTACAGCATAGAATCCGGGTTAAAATAGCGATTAAAAACTTATACCTGATGCTCTCACTCCCTACACGATTTTGCGTAGGCGAAAATGAGACAGCAAACTGATCATTGTTCTCATAATTAGCAGGTCGTCACATCTGTTATGTCATTGGAGTCATTCACATACTACCAAATTCAAAATCTCATTTTGACGTACATTGTTAAAACAGTTTGACACCTTGCTCACATGGCCGGATTATAGTACTGTCAGTGGTTTGGCGGCTCCTGATTATAAGAAAATATTTTCTGTGTAATTTGCACTCAGATTGGCTCAGATAGTGATTTATCTATACTAAAACTCGTTCTTATTGAAGTGTTTTAGATTATAAAAACATGTCTTGTGTTATTGACGGTTGTTTTTCACATTCAGGAAGGAAAGAAAGCAGTGGTGAAAAGATTCACTTTCATTCGTGAGTTTTTGATTAAATTTATATTAAATAAATCAGGAAATGTGTGTAAACTATGATATAAATGTTTCTTACTTATAGTTGTACTTTTCAAATAAAAGCCAAAACAGTATTTGTCTACTTTTTCTCAAAAAATCCCAATTAAATTTTCTAGGTAAACATTTCAACTAGTGATGTGGCTTTTACATATCGATATTTGAGTTAGGCTTTCCGGCGAAGCAACATCAGCAGATATATTAAGGTTATTATAATATTACAGTTTCCCAAAGAATGAAAATATGAAACAAGAATGGATAAGACGAGTCGGGAGACCTGACTGGAGCAGGATCTGTTCTAAGCACTTCTGTCCCGACAATTATTTGCAAAATGAATTTTCTTTAAAAAGGAGATTAAAATTTGATGCTGTGCCTTCATTAAATTTGTCCGAAGCTGAACCAATTGTAATTATCTGCCTATTAATATAATCAACACAAAAACGAAACCTTTCCAATGTATAAATAATTTTCAGAGTTCAGATCGAGGATACATTCACAGTGCAGCATCTGTTGTACAATGGCAAGGAAATAGTGCAAAAGTATGTACAATTTGCACAATATTATTATAATTATTATTATTATATTATTATGTTTTCGAAATCCTTAAGATTCACGGGCCAAATAGTGGCCCGGTCCTTTGGAAGGCATGTGTGGGGCCGAAGCCAACAGCACAGAGGCCTTTTTTCGAATGTTTAATCTTTGTAAGTGTTACACGTTATTATTATTATTATTAGAACCTTCAAGCTGAGCAGCGCTCCCGCTATCCTGCAAATTATGTAGAACTACCTATTGCTTGCGGCTTCGCTCGCGTTAAGGAGTATTATTTTTTATCGCCTGTTTTGTATCCTTAGGGATGGAATTCATCAACATTCTTAAAGGAGATTTCTACATCCATAGTAGCTTTACCTTAAATCCTGTCTTAGCGAATGCCTGCGTTTTTACCTGCATGTTAAATTTCAGCCCGACCCGTCTTGTGGTTTGTGCATTGATAGATCACTATGTCAGTCAGTCATTTAGTCACCTTTGAGTTATATATATTAAGGAGATAGGTAGATGGCTTCGAAGCGTCTGGCTCATTGGGTGAGCAGGTAAAAAAGCCGGCCAATGAATGCGTCGGCAATCTTGAGTTCAACTCAAGAGTGAGTTACTCATAACATTTTGTGAAAAATTAAACGCGTTTGCTGTATTGAAATCTCACTTAAATGTTTATTTTATTCAACTATCCTATCTATCTAATCCACCATCTTTTTATAACCATGATGGTGCCCCAGTTTAAATTTTCACGGATTTAAAACACCTGTTACTATACTCAAAACTAAAATACCGAATAGATGGACGTACAGGATGTGTAGTTTTAGTAATATAATACGGAACACTAACAATTGAAGTTAATCTGTAAATCAATAAAAATAATATTATTATAATATTTTATTTCTGACATAATATTTACCCCGTGAGAATCGAACCCACTACCTTCAGATCGAGGGCCGAATGTTTAGACTCACGTCTAGCGTGCACATTAACAATATTTCCAGATACCATTATCACTACATAGTATATAACATAGTCGCTTTTTCAGTTCCTATATTAAATCTTTAAAACTACGCAACGGATTTGGATGCAGGTTTTAGGGTTCCGTAGCCAAATGGCAAAAAAACGAAACCCTCATAGATTGATGTCCTCATAGATGTATGTCTGTCGATCCGTCCGTATATCACACCATTTTTTCTCCGAAACTATCAGCACTACACTATTCAAATTCTGTAAGTATTATTCTGTGAACTGCTATAAGGTTTTGACAAGAAACTTGAAAAAAATATATACATTTTGGGCTCTCCATACATTGAACGGAACATCAATTTTTTTTCATCGTTCCCAATCGTGTGGGGTATTAATGACAAAAGTCTTGAGCAATGCGTCCTACCCGTACTAATATACGCAGCTGAAAAATGGACACTGACTGCGGGATTGGTTCACAAGTTCAAAGTCACTCAACTCGCAATGGAGCGAGCTATACTCGGGGTCTCTCTTAGGGATGAGATTAGAAATGATTTAATCCGTAAGAGAACTAAAGTTACCGACATAGCCCGCCGGAAGTGCTCCTAGCTTCCCTCACGAAGTTTTTACGGCTAAGTTAGAAAGTTTGGTCTAAGGAAACATATTCTTGCAAAACCTCGAGAAGGACGCCATCAAAGTTTACATAATAGTAATCCCCGTGAGAATTCAACCCACGACCTCCATGTCGAAAGCCAAATATTTAGTACCTTCGCTAGAGCTCATTATCAATATTTTCAGATACCATAACTATCGATAAAATATAATCATTCATTCCTTTCACTAGCAAATTCATCAATCAAATCAAGTTGTGACAACATACCAGATAATGAAACGACTCGTAACACATGTCTCTTTCTCACCCACTATTAAATACGTTAAGGAAAAAGGAATGAAGATATGCAGTGCAGTTGTTATTTTAGTCATCCTTCCACTTATTTATGGTTCCTAGCAAAACTTGAATTATGTGATCTTGGTTTTGGCGATACTAGTGATTTTGAATTCAAACGTATCTGTACATGTAGTTTGTGAAAAAAAAAATTTTAAAGTGAGCTAATTATTTCGTTCGTACAAATTTACTAAACAAAACTATTAGACTTGGATCATGTATCCCGAAATCAATTATTATTGTTCCGTGCAACAATATAAGTATAATAAAAACACTTAAATATAACAATTGCGGTGTGAAGCCTTTATACGTTATTTTTTTAAGCTGTTTAATTATAATTTTGGCAATTAAAGTTAAGTCCATAAATTAACGTACGTTGACCAACTAAAAGAGCCGTTTAGTCTTGTATTATTGTGCTTATGCAAAAAATGTAGGTCAATCATGATGTTACACCGGAATGCCAGTGAAACGTGATAAAGTGTTACAACCATCCAAATATAATGATGCGGCGTTAAAATACTGTGATAGCATTTATTAGATGACCTTCTCATGTGAATCTACATTGTAACGTTTGTATTAGTTTAAAGTTGGTCAACTCACGTTTGTTTCAGTAAATATTTGCCACAATATCGTGTCGCTAAAAAAGAAAAAAACCTGACTTTGAAAAAAGATGTCATTGACCTAAATAAAAAAAAAACGTTTCGTGCGAAAACGTGTTATCGCATACCGATTTTATCTATCCTGCGTCTATTTCAAGGACCTGCAAGTTTGCCCCGACAAGGACGATACAGATAACCTAAAATCTTTCTCTTTGCATAACACGACGACCCGAGGCGATTTTTATGTAATATGCTGTAATAAAGTTATGCAACGATCATTTTGGCCTCATATTTTCGTTGGTTGCGATAGTCTTTGCCTCGCCATGGCCGAGTATTCGCGCGCTTTCCATCTGACAGTTGAGTGCTAATTTTTTTCGTGTGTGCCAGTGTGCTATTTAAAAAAAAAGGTGACAGGACGTGAGTGACGTTTACTTTTAAACATAGACACTGGAAACATTGAGGTAAGTCCAAGATTGGAGACCTTTTATTATGTTATATTATAATTAAATACATTATTTCGTAAGGCATTTTTAAAGTTTAACAAACTTGTGAAAGTCGCCGCTGTGGGCTGAGACGAGTTGAAATCACCGTGTGTACTCGTGTTGTGAACGAAATTGTAGTTGCCCAATTTTTTTGTTGTTATCTAACGTTCCGTTGTAATTTGATCTGCTACGTGTGACCTACTTTTTATTTGAAACTTCATCAGTTTCGGCATAGCCCAAAAATTAATATAAACCGCACTTTTCCGAAGTATTGTCATGCGTGTGACATAAAAAGATCGAGGGGCTTTTGAGCCTAATATACTTATCATCAACATCAGCCTATACTGTCGCACTGTAGGGCACAGGGCTTCCCACACAGGTTAAGGAGTTTGGGCCATAACCCACTCCGCGGGCTACTGTGGATTGGTAAGCTTTAACGACAGTTCAATCTCCCCATGACTATTCTTTGCGGGAAAGGTAATGATATTCTGTATATATAAAGGTAGATACGCCACCCATGCCTCAAAAACGAACCACCGTAGAGAGTACAGTTTGTACTCTTTTGTTTAGGTAAATGTACGCTCATTTGAAATATGTGTACGTGTGCTGTCACTGCATTCGGAACACTTTTTTCGATTGTTTTGTGAGCATATCACGAATCTATACTTTTTACATCATTGGGGAAAGGCTGTACAAGAGATTTATAAACTAAAGGCGTCAGTGGTTCATTAGTGTGGACTGTTGCCTTTCGATCTGGAGGGTGTAGGTTCAAACCCCGCCACGTACCAATGTGTTTTCGAATTCTCAAATTTTATGTATGTTCATCCAACGCTCTTACGGTGAAGGAAAACATCGTGAGGAAACCTGCGCACGCTTACGATTCAAGGGGTGTGTTGTGTTCACTATTAAGCCACCGACGCTCTACTTAATAAATAAATGTCTGTACTCTCTATAAAATTTTAAATTTGCGCATGCGTTTTAGTTGAACAAATGATAATGGTTTTAAACTTGTATTCTTAAATTTAGACATAACGTAGAGCGTCGGTGGTTCAGTGGTGTGGACTGTCGCCGTCCTACTGGGAGGGCTGAGGTTCAAATCCCGACACGTACCAATGTGTTTTCGAATTTTCGAAAAATTTATGTACGTTATCCGATGCTCTTACGGTGAAGGAAAACATCGTGAGGAAACCTTCATGCACACCTGCGAAGAGATTCGAAGGTTGTGTGTGAAGTCGTCCAATCCGCACTGGGCCCGCGTGGACGACTAAGGCCTAATCACCCTATACGGGTAGGCTCGTGCCCCTCGGTGGGGACGTTAAATGAGCTGATGATGATGATGATGATTCTTAAATTTGTGATGTGTCTTGTGTTTTTATACCTATTCGCAAATGTTTCTTCCCAATAAAGCATACAGTCATTGAATCAATGAATAATTCAAAAGCTAATAGTCAACAATTGGATCAGCGGAAATCTAGCGGTACATTTTCGAAGTAACTGAACACTGTATAGTGTTCACTGTGTAGTGGCGTGGCATTCCATATATGTAAATCACAGATTTCCCAATACAGGAGATGGGGCAAGCCGCGTTAAAAAGTGCGACAATGTATGCTACAAGAGCATACATGGCTATAGTTTACGCTCTGTGAGACAAATCAACACGCACGAATTTTAGAAGAAATTACCGTTTTTTTTCCAAAATGCCATCCTGTGCAATTGTAACATGCCATCATCGCAGTGAATCAGTAAAATTTACCAAGAAATATAATATCTTTTCACAGGTAAGAACCGAAAAGAAATTGCGACACTGTGACTGCCTATAAATTTGGCGGCTTGTCCAGTCTAATTGTTATTCGGATGTCTGTGATGTAAATAAACATTGCCTAAACTGTTTAGGCTGAGAGCCATCTGCACTCGCCACTTGCCCGATGAAGCTGCCAGGCCATCTGCGGCCAATAGAGAAAGTATGTACGTTATCCGACGCTCTTACGGTGAAGGAAAACATCGTGAGGAAACCTGCGCACGCCTGCGAAGAGATTCAAAGGTTGTGCGTGAAGTCGTCCAACCCGCACTGGGTTTGCTTGGACGACTTACCCCTAATCACCCTATACGGGTAGGCTAGTGCCTCTCGATGCCCTCGATGGGGACGTTTAATGAGCTGATGGTGATGAAGTAAATATTTATTCAGTGAAAACATACACAATAACAAAATATAGTAAATTCCCAAAAAAGAAATATAAAAACCTTTCATTCTTTAACATTAAAACATAGTATCATTGAAAAGGCACTTACTCAGCATATGTCGAGGCAACACATGGCGCTTCAACACTGGCCTTCTGTAGGTGCCTCGAGTGGCCTATATCGGTGTATTCCCATCATCATTATCAGCCTATAACGGCCCACTGCAGGGCACAGCCCTTCCCACACAGCAGGGATAAATAAGGACGCATCCCCAGATCGCTGAAAATCGGGACGTCCCGCGCTAATCGGGACACATGGCAACACTGGTCAGTGCCGTGATCACACCACTGCCACTCCCAACTTCCTGATCCGACGAGACGTGTCCGTCACTTTAATAGAGATGGTGGTAGACTCGATACTGAGTCGTCTAGGTAGGTACCACCGCAGTGCCAGATATCGTCCCGTGAAACACGAGTTTATGCACTTTTGTGTTTCGGGATGGGGCCACTGTAGCTAGGATGAATTACCGGTTAACACAGGTAAAAGAGACTTAACATCTGTTGTCTCGGGTGTCGGCGCAGTGCGGCATTGTGAATAATAACCACAGATTTCCCAATACAGGAGATGGGGCAAGCCGCGTTTAAAGTGCGACAACTGTAAGCTCAAACGAGCATACACTGGCTACCAATTTACGCTCTGTGAGACGAGTCAAGACGCATGAATATTAGAATAAATTACCGTTTTTTTCCAAAATGCCGTCCTGTGCAATTGCAACATGCCATCATCGCAATGAATCAGTAAATTTAGCAAGAAATATAATAACTTTTCACAGGTAAGAACCGAAAAGAAATTGCGACACTGGGACTGCCTATAAACTTGGCGGCTTGTCCAGTCTAATGTATATTCTGATGTCTGTGATAATAACTGTCTATTAGTTGTTGGTCTCCTTCAATGCCGCTCTGCCATGGTCAGGCGTATCACTTACCATCAGGTGAGCGTTCTGACCGTCTTGTTCACTTTGTAACATAAAAAAAAAACTAAAGACATGCACAATGTTTGACTATAAATACATACTCGCACGATGCTCAAATTGAACCTGTGACCTCAAATCTTTATTTGGTATACAAACCGCTAACCCATTGGGTCGTTTCAAAACTGTGTCGCATTTTAATGGTGGTTTTTATTATGTGTTATGTTTACACATAGTCTTACATAAGAGACGTCATTTTGATGACAGTTTAATGGAACAAAGATGGTTGATTCCATCGACAATCCGTCCGTTCACATAGCGCCATTAATAATATAATTGACGTTAGCGTCAATTTTAGCAAACACCTTGTCCTATGGGTACTGAAAAACGGATACTGATGTATCTACTTTTTTAATACTCTGTGAAATTTATTACAGCTCGATTTTTTTTAGTTGTGAAACCTGGGGCTTCCTAAAAATAAACACCTTGTTTCCATTGCAATTAAATCAAATTAAAAATCTCTTATTCAAATAAATCTTTTACAGATACTTTTGAATCAATTGTTATCATTATAATTTACATACTTACATATATAAAAAACCAAAATGTAGTATAACCTACTAATAATCATCATCAGCTCATTAAACGTCCCCACCGAGGGGCACGAGCCTACCCGCATAGGGCGATTAGGCCTTAGTCGTCCACGCGGGCCCAGTGCGGATTGGACGACTTCACACACAACCTTCGAATCTCTTCGCAAGCGTGCATGAAGGTTTCCTCACGATGTTTTCCTTCACCGTAAGAGCGTCGGATAACGTACATATATTTTCGAAAATTCGAAAATACATTGGTACGTGTCGGGATTTGAACCTCAGCCCTCCCGGTAGGAAGGCGACAGTCCACACCACTAAGCCACCGACGCTCTTTACCTACTAATAATGATTATTATTAATTCCGTGATGTTAACATAATGATCGCAGGGCTCCCGTGGTGGGTTCCGATTTAAACTTCCCACATATTTGCTGTATACATGGCAAAGATTGAGAATAAGGATAATGAAAATGAAGATCTAGAATAAGGATAATGAAAAAAAAATTCTTGAGGTATCGACAGACCTCTAAATAAAAAAAAACATTGGTAAAATAATGACTCCGTTAACATTTAAACTCACAGAGCTGTCACAATTCTAAAAACACATTAATGGACTTTCCTAAAAAATGTTTCATAAAAATGGCTACCTAATTATGACGTCACGTCTTTGTAGTTATTATGCACAGTTCATGAATTTTGTACTGTCATGTTCAACATTTCAATGTTGTGTTTATTTTAGATGATTTTATAGCAGTCATGTTATTCTTAAATCATGATAAAACATCAAATTATATGCCTATTATGTGAGATTGGTTTCAAAAATGGTATGCCATGCCAATAAACCTTATAAACATACCTACCACCTTTACATAAGGTCTAGCAGTGTCCCTATACGGAAGGTATACCCGTGGGACTCAATTCCGAATCAAATAACATTATAGAAAATATTATATTATCTGTGGCAACATCTAAACTCAACGCACAGACTTCTTGACCATAGAGGCAATTAGTTATGGATGTTAATTAAGCTCATTACTTTAGACCAGATTATAATCAACCCAAAACGCGTAACATTTCAATGTTACGTAGGTACCTACTGAAATATAATAAATTACACATAATTATTAATTTTATATAACCAAATTAACAAACAAAAAAATCTTATCTTAGATGTTATGAAAATTTTAATTTGATAGTGACTGTTAGCTTAATATGTCCATTGCTGAATGAAGGCATCTCCACGGGGTCCGACGCTTAGTATACAAAGTAATATCAAATTGTAAACAAGCAGCATGTTTTTAGTCTGTTTATTCCGTAATATATATAGCTAATAAGAGCGTCGGTGGCTCAATGGTGTGACTGTCGCCTTCCTACCGGGAGGGCTGAGGTTCAAATCCCGACACGTACCAATGTGTTTTCAAATTTTCGAAAATATATGTACGTTATCCGATGCTTTTACGGTGAAGGAAAACATCGTGAGGAAACCTTCATGCCCGCCTGCGAAGAGATTCAAAGGTTGTTTGTGAAGTCGTCCAATCCGCACTGGGCCCGCGTGGATGACTATGGCCTAATCACCCTATACGGGTAGGCTCGTGCCCCTCGGTGGGGACGTTTAATGAGCTGATGATGATGATATATAGCTATACCAAAAGCTAATGTTAGGTTAGCATGCGAGCTTAGGTCACGAAAACTGTGTACTAGGAGCCCATAATATCGAGAGCTTCACAATCGTCTATGTCACTAGTCGGGCGCGTGCCGATCGCCAGATCACATGCATTGTCACCAGGATGCCCTACTGGTATCTACTGGACCTAGATACTGAAGCCCTGTACTAGGAACCCATATATTATCGGTCGGTCGCCAGAGCCTCGGCCGTTGCTGGCTGGATGCTCCCGGGCCGGTGAGGTTGGCTTGTGTCGCGAAAGCTGTGTACTAGGAGCCCATAAATGAGCAAGAGCTTTACCCGTCACTAGTCGAGTGCGTGTCGGTCGCCAGAGCCTCGGCCGTTGTTCAGAAGGATGCCCCCCGGCCGGTGAGGATATCTTGTGACATGATAACTAGGAGCTCATAAATTACCAAGATCGTTACCAGTCACTAGTCGAGTGTATGTCGGTCGCCAGAGTCTTGCCCGTTGTTGACAGGTTGTCCTACGGGCCGGTGATTTCATCGAATCGAATATCCGAGGTTCCATCCCTGAGGCGTGGGCTTTCGTCGCGATTCCCTTTAGGTTAGCTCTGTCCCTATCCGTGTAACCGGCATGTGCCTGGCCGCTTATCTCAAACATACTTACCTAGCCCTCCCCGCTACGCCCTAAGCCGAGGTTCGAGTCCCGCTCGGAGACGCCCAAAGGATAGTGTATTTTTTAGGCTGAGACCCAATGATGTAAGAAAGTATGGATTCGTGATATGCTCACAACAATCGAAAAAGTGTTCCGAATGAAGTGACAGCACACATACACCTATTTCGAATTTCGAACACATTTACCTAAACAAAAGAGTACAAACTGTACTCTCTTCGGCGCGCGGTTCGTTTTTGAGGCACGGATGGCGTATCTACCTTATATAAACAGAATATCATTGGACCGAAATACAACTTTTTGGTCAATTTCATATCACGCTAATCATTTGACAGCTAGTTCAGACGAACTTGAAACATTTAAATATACAGAATATTATTGCTGAGACCTATCTGCGCTTACGATTTACCCGGTGAAGCTGTAAAAGCCAACTGAGGCCAACAATAGTAGTCAGTTAGAAAAAAGATTAAGTGAGGGTTGCTTGAGTTAAATCAGAAGCCATCTGCGGCCTGCACTAGTCAGTTAGAAAAAAGGGCCAGTGGGGATGGATTGATACGGCCATGTACTAGGGGCCCATAAATTACCAAGGGTTATCCGTGACTAGTCGATCGCGTGTCGGTCGCCAGAGCGTAGTTGTTTGGCAGGATATGACAAGTTGCCTTGAAAAAAATATTGATTACGATGCATATTATCCTTATACCATAGGTAAAAAAGTAAACCATGCCTAAAAGCTGGCACGTGTAAAAGTTCGTGGACCCAGGTCAGGAAGAAAACGGCATTATCTATAAAATAACATGATCGCCTAAAACTGGATTTTGTATTGGGAATTCCACGATACGCCTAAAAATCAGGTTTGGAAAAAAAATTCGCAACTAAAAAGCCTTGACTTTAAACAAGGCAAAGCTAGTTTTTTAAATATTGTTTATGAGTGGATGACATAAAAAATACGAGTGTTTCAATTTATTACTATCATATTCATACAATGATGTAAAAAAAGTATGGATTCGTGATATGCTCACAAAACAATAGAAAAGTGTTCCGAATGCAGCGACAGTACTCATACCCATTATTCGAATTTCGAACATATTTACCTAAACAAAAGAGTACAAACTGTACTCTCTTCAGCGGTTCGTTTTTGAGGCACGGATGGCGTATCTACCTTTATATATACAGAATATCATTGTATTCATATCATAAAAACTTCATTATGCGATAGAGGCCACAGCGAAGTATGCGTTGTCAAATGCGTAGCTCTCTATTATTTATGGTCTCCTAGTAACTAACATTCAATTTAGGTAATTCTTAGAAGAGCATGATTACTTCCATAATAAATGGAATCCATGAAATCATTATTTAAATCATAGTAGGTACAATTGAAGGTTTACGAAATGGGAAGTTTACGAGATGGGAAATAGCCATATTAGCGATCCGCCTCAGCTTCGCACGGTGTGTAAGCGGAAATAATGTAATTGATTCCGAAATCACATCAGTATTTCTCCACTATTTTATGGATGTTAATATATATAAATCACTCTATCTATTAAAACAAACGCATCAGAATCCGTTGCGTAGATTTATAGATTTAAGCAGGTAAGGGGAGTAGCTGAAAAACAGCGATGCTCGGGATTGTTCTCGTTGCAAACTTAACTGAGCTCCTTCCCTTTGTCTCATAGCACTTATAATAATAATAATAATGCGTTTATTTGTAAGACACAGTTAAGTAAAAATGTTTTACAGTTGGTAAGTGTCATATTAGAGCATGTAACACCATGTCTTACCATTAACAGGCGTACAAATGTTTAAAAAAATATTTAATTACAATTTTTAATACATATAAAATTTAATTGTGTTGGGATTTATTGTATTACAGGTATGTACCACTACTGAATTTATATGTCAAACAATTACTAGAATGTCAAACTTATACAAAATGTCAAAAAAAATACAAAGAAATGTCGAAATATACTTATTTTTATTATAACATTAAATATATCATACACTGAATAAATTGAAACATTAAATAATTATTTCATTAAAAATTATAACATTTAATAATTATTTCATTTAACACAAACCACATTCAAAGTGGGTCTGTTAAAAACTCTGTCAAAATATAATATGCTTTTTTTGTTAAAAGTGATAGTAATTCCTTTCGAAATAAATTGCCATTCTTTTTTTTTATGTTTTTTGATTTTTTTTTGTAAAATGTTTAAAATGAGATATATTCTATTTTATTTAGTTATTATATATTTTTTATTTTAGTTATAATATTTAATTTTTAAGCTTTTTAGCTATAATTAAAACTATGTAGTGTTTAAATAAGTTAATTTTGTAACACATATTTTAAAGTACCGAATAAGTTAACTTTAAAAAAACAACCACCTGTGTGAACAAGATTTTAAAATGTAAGTATCCTTAATCGGTCCTATGGATATATTCTTATTCTTATACGTATGTATATAGCATCAGAAAAAGCGACTTTGTTTGACACTATGTAGTGATATCTGTCTTTTGGGATTTAGGTGATCATTAAAAGTGCATAATTTTATTTATTTATTTTAAATGAAAAAAGAAATAACGGATGAAAAAAGAAACGGGAAGGAATTTAACATTTCCTAACTAAATCACTTTATTATTAACCCATTTGGTGTAATGTTTGAGATGTCGGCTACCACACCAAGGGTTCGGGGTTTGATACCCGGGCAGTACACATTTGTGTGCATAAACATGTATGATTGTAATTTTGTATCGTCCACGCTTAAAATGGAGCTTGATGGCGTGTTGGCTATTGCCCGTGGACCGAACCCGGAACTCTTGGGGTAAGATCCGACGTCTCAACCAATTACACCACATGTGTCGTCGAATGTCGCATACTTTGTAAACAATGTATTGTGTTTACCCAATGATATTCTGTATATATAAATGTAGATACGCCATCCGTGCCTTAAAAACGAACCGCCGGAGAGAGTACAGTTTGTACTCTTTTGTTTAGGTAAACGTGTTCGAAATTCGAAATATGTGTGTGTGCTGTCACTGCACTACTTTCGAAGCACTTTTCGATTGCTTTGTGAGCATATCACGAATCCATACTTTTTTACATCATCATTGTATTTACAGCAAATGTGTCAACTAATATAGGTACTCATTGGTATTCTAAATTTTCCTTATTTTCATACCCTTGTCGAAGATTGCTAACGTAGCTTGCTATGTTTGTTTTGTTTATTGCTTTGTACTAAGCAAATAGGTACAAACAAACATTATGATGAGTTAGCGGCTAACGCGATTGGTTGACGATTGTGCAAGTTCTATCTATATCTATCTATAAGTACTAGATAGTAAACTCGGTACTGAGTCGTCGAGGTAGGTACCACCGCAGTGCCAGATATCGTCCCGTAAATTAGGACAGCTTTGCACTTCTGTGTTTCGGAATGAGGGCACTGTAGCTAGAAAAAACTGGGTATAATAAACAAATATACGAAAAACCCCGACTGCAAAAAATACTAACTGAAAATGGAAAAACGGTAGAGCTTGTTTTAGTGCAAACATTATAAACTTTTCATAGTATTGCAAGCGGGAAACAAACAAATGACCCCCCGGCGGGGGCCATCGCGTGTCCCTGTAGGTTCGCACAGTCCCTGTTCGCGTAACCGGCGTGTGCCGGGCCGCTTTTCTCCCCAAACATATGTTAGGCTACCCCAATCCTGTCCGCAACGCCCTAAGCCGAGGTTCGAATACCACTCTGGGACGCCCTTAGGCTCCTTGTGTAAATTTTTAAGGCTAAGAGCCATCTGCGCTCGCCAATTGCAATTATTATTTTGAAGAGAAATTTGGTGTTGCGGTTGAGATGTCGACTGCAACACCAAGTGTTCCGGGTTCGATCCCCGGGCAGTACAAACATTTGTTTGCATGACATTGTCTGTTTGTAATGGTCTGGGTGTTTTCTATGTATAATATGTATGTATTTACATATATAACTATGTTTATCCGTTGTTTAGTAGTTAGTATCCATAATACAGGCTTCACGCTTAACTTGGGGCTAGATGGTGCTGTGTGAATGTCAGTGGATATTTATTATTATGTATTATGATGTCAAACAATACTTACACTTTGAATATACCCAGTGACACTCGCGCTATGAAGACAAATCTAATGACACCTCATATGTTAAAATCCGTCAATCCGTTTAGGCTACAGCAGGGAACATAGAAATAAAAATATTTTATTCAATTTGGGTCCATAGAGAACACTTATGAATGTCAAATTTGATTCTACCACTGGTTCGGACTGTTGTTGTCCACTGAGAAAGAAGCTCAGTAGTTACTCTTTTCAAAAAAATTTGTGCTTTTACAATATATTTGTCTATAAAACGTATTAAGTATTTAATACATACGTACGTATATACACCTTCCCGCAATGCATACTTCATGATTAATGGAGTCTAAATGATTCCACCGTTTGTAGGTGGCCATCCATTACATTCTGCAGCTCATAGTTTCGCAAACGCTATAAGACGTGGTGTGAGTATTAATGTTACAATTTTATCATGATGACAGCACGCGATGCAATTCGGTTCCAGTATGGTAGAACGATAAATAAATAAATAAATATCCACGGACATTCACACAGCGCCATCTAGCCCCAAGTTAAGCGTGAAGCCTGTATTATGGGTACTAAACAACGGATAAACTTACTTATATACATATTTTTTTGTAAATACATAATTTGTAAATATTATACATAGAAAACACCCAGACAATTACAAACATACATGCTCATGAACACATGTGTTTGTACCACCCGGGGATCGAAACCGGAAGCCTTGGTATAATGAGACGTCTCAACCATTACACCATGGGTTATCATTAAAGCCTTTTAGTTTATCTGTAACGCGATTGCTCTATGGTGTATTATCTATGATATAATGCAGAATAGTTCCTTCCTATTTTGCTTGCATAACCATAGATGGTCCTAGTAATGTTCATATAATCTATATATGAACATTACTAGGAACCATAACTCCTATCTCTATGGAACAATACATGTGTGTGATCAGTTTCCAAGATAGGCGATTTGACGACCCATTTGGTGTTGCGTTGAGAGGTCGGCTGCAACTCCAAGGGTTCCGGATCGAACAAACAAAACCAATATTTGTGTGCATGAACATGTCTGTTTGTAATGGTCTGGGTGTTTCCTATGTATAATATGTGTATGTATTTAAAAAATGTATACAAGTATGTTTATCCGTTGTTTAGTACCAATAATACAGGCTTCACGCTTAACTTGGTGCTAGATGGCGCTGTGTGAATGTCAGTGGATATTTATTTTATTTATACCAAGATGGGCGAATTATGCTCCTTACAACAGATAACAGTCCTTCTCGCACATCATAGCCATGGAGAGATTGGGCCGTAGCCCACCACGCGGGCCCAATGTGGATTGGGTTAACACACGATTCTAAAATAGTAGCCAGGACCGACGGCCTAACATGCCCTTCGAAGTATGGAATCATATTTCTTTTTACAAAGCGAACGCTAAACGCACGAAACGATGGAGGCAGACATACTTAACTGTTTATAAAAAATGACTTATCCCGTATTTTAGTAGTTAGAGGGCAATGATATTCTATATATATAAAGGTAGATACGCCATCCGTGCCTCAAAAACGAAACGCCAAAGAGAATACAGTTGTAGGCTATTTGTTCAGGTAAATGTACGCGAAATATGTGTGTGTGCTGTCGCTTTTTTCAATTGTTTTGTGAGCATATCTCGTGATCTATACTTTTTACATCATTGTTAGTGGTAGGCACTTTTACCACCTTGAAAGTGTCTCTCGCGCAAACTATTCAATTTATAGAAAAAATATTATAGAAACCTCAATATCACTTTTGAAGACCTATACATTGACCGTGTGCTATGAAAATCAATGTATGGGAAAAAATTTAAAAAATCTTGTGGAAACCTTTTTCGTTTCACAGAATACATAGGTATATTTAACTAGTTTCAACAGTATAGTCCTAATAAGAATATTAACCCTAAAGATATTAACCCTAAGAATATTGACCCTCCAAAACCAGAAGGTTTTGGAGGGTCTGAAATACGCAGGCAGTGGCAGTGGGCTGGTCACGTATGTCGCAGAACCGATGGCCGTTGGAGCAGACGAGTTCTGGAGTGGAGACCGCGTTTCGGCAAGCGTAGCGTGGGACGCCCTCCGGCACGATGGACCGACAACTTGCGTAAGGTCGCTGGTGGAGGCTGGATGAGAAAAGCAAAGGACCGGGATATCTGGCGCAAAATGGGGGACACCTATGTCCAGCAGTGGACTGCGATAGGTTGAATAGGAAATACGCACGAACAGACAGACATAACGAATATAAAAGGTTTCCGTTTTTGCTCTTTGGATACGAAACCTTAAAAAAACATCATCATCAGCTCATTAAACGTCTCTACCGAGAGACACGCATAACCTTTGAATCTCTTTGCAGACGTGCGCAGGTTTCCTCACGATGTTATCCTTCACTGCAACAGCGTCGGATAACGTAAATATATTTGAACCTGCGCCCTCCCGATCGGAAGCTAACAGTCCACACCATTGAGCCACCGACGCTCCACAAAAAACACATACGCTCCACAAGTATCGAATAACAGCGCGTAGACGTACGTCCGTAATGCGCGCAGCTTACAAATCGCCGCCATATTGTGACGTAATAGCGGCTTTCTTTTGCCGACCTTGATGTATATTTTCACGATCGCTGCCTCCGTAACAGTTTTGCAACTGTCCCTCTTATTGCAACGCGGTCAGAGCGCTTTAAAATGAAATTCCCGATATTTTTCCCCATCATCAGTCTAGAACGACAGTGTCCCTGGCCTTTCCAAGCAACATGTGTTTGGGCCACGCGGGCCAGTAAATAGGTGTGCTTCAAGCTGTGATCCTGATATTTGAAATGTCAATGAAATATAATTTGACAACGCTAAAATTAGTCCTGAAATAGTCGCACAAGTAAAAAATAATTCCACTTTAGTTTTGAGTTATGGGTTGGTGAGGATTATGGCATGAACGTCAAGCTGTAATCCTCACCTCTGGTGCACGCAAAATGTAAAACCTATCGAAGTTTAGCTTCCAAAAAATAGCCATGAGATAGTCGCAACGATATGCCAAATTTCAATGATATTCTGTATATACTATTAAGGTAGATACGCCATCCGTGCCTCAAAAACGAACCGCCGAAGAGAGTACAGTTTGGACTCTTTGGTTTAAGTAAATGTACGCTCATTCGAAATATGTTTGTGTGCTGTCACTGCATCCGGAACACTTTTTTCCATTGTTTTGTGAGCATATCAAGATATCACGAATCTATACTTTTTTACATCATCGCCAAATTTGAGAAATAGACCTCATGAGGTTCCAGAGATATGTATATCCTTGCTGAGGATTATGGCTTGAACATTTGAAAACTTCAAATTTCTCTGAAACGACTACGATTTTCGGTTTGAAGTTTTCGCCGAAAAAATGACGTGAAATGTAAATAAATTTGAGCTGATTGTATTTGAAAATAAATAGTTTTCTCTTTTCCTTATATTTCTATGGAGGAAATAGGTAAGTATAATATACCAAAAGACAGAGGCATTGTTATAAGAAACTAATATCAATTTAATGTCTATCAACACTGCCCTGGATCCGTCACCTTAGGCGACAGATGTTAGGTCTCTTCTACCCGGTAACTTCACTAGATACAGTACCTTAAAAATCGCTTAAAAATATATATTTTACATGAAACTATCAGACGATATGCTAGGTTGGTACTGACTCGTCTAGGTAGGTAGACAGGCATGATAGGTCATTACCACAGACATCAGAATATACATTAGACTGGACAAGCCGCCAAGTTTATAGGCAGACCCAGTGTCGCAATTTCTTTTCGGTTCTTACCTGTGAAAAGTTATTATATTTCTTGGTAAATTTACTGATTCATTGCGATGATGGTATGTTACAATTGCACAGGATGGCATTTTGGAAAAAAACGATAATTTCTTCTAATATTCGTGCGTCTTGACTCGTCTCACAGAGCGTAAACTGGTAGCCAGTGTATGCTCATTGAGCTTACAGTTGTCGCACTTTAAACGCGGCTTGCCCCATCTCCTGTATTGGGAAATCTGTGGTCATTACTTAGTATAAATAAAGGAGTGTCTGTTTGTTTGGAATGTTTGTTATATTGAAATAACAAATTTTTTCTTCATGTATATATTATTATAAATAAAAATATGTATACCTAATAATTTACTAGGTGGTAGGCTCTGTACTGAGTCGTCTACGTAGGTTCCACCGCAGTGATAGATATCATCCCGTGAAATAGGTTTTGCACTTCTGTTTTCGGAATGAGGGTACTGTAGCTAGCACAGATTTCATTGTATATTCGGATGTCTGTGGTAGCTAGTAAAATTACTGGGTATAAGAGACCGATTTAATCCCGACAGCGGGAGAATATCGTATACTGCGGGCTCAGCTAGTAACAAATAAACCTGGTATATAATTCACCTGAGTCGCGTGCACTCCATTATATGCAAATACGCAGTGCAGTGAGAGCGTCGGTGGCTCAATGGTGTGGACTGTCGCCTTCCTACCGGGAAGGCTGAGGTTCAAATCCCGACACGTACCAATGTGTTTTCGAATTTTCGAAAATATATGTACGTTATCCGACGCTCTTACGGTGAAGGAAAACATCGTGAGGAAACCCTCATGCACACCTGCGAAGAGATTCGAAGGTTGTGTGTGAAGTTGTCCAATTCGCACTGGGCCCGCGTGGACGACTAAGGTCTAATCACCCTATACGGGTAGGCTCGTGCCCCTCGGTGGGGACGTTTAATGAGCTAATGATGATGATGACACGCAGTGCATACCCTGTGCGTCCAGACAACCCGGGAAATCACCAACATACAAAACGATTCCCACTTATTCGTCCACTTTCCTCTACAGACTTGAAACCATAGGCGATCTGCTGTCATCAACAGCAAAACAGCATTTTGTCAAAAATTAAAATTATTGTTTTTGCGATAAGTGTCACTCACTTTGCATACCCTACTCATTACCTCTGTGCACGGCACTAGTTCACTTAGTATACTACACCCAATGATATTCTGTATATATAAAGGTAGATACGCCACCCGTGCCTTAAAAACGAACCACCGAAGAGAATACAGGTTGTACTTTTTTTTAGGTAAATGCACGCTCATTCGAAATATGTGTATGTGTTCTGTCGCTGCATAAGGAACACTTTTTTCGATTGTTTTGTGAGCATATCACGAATCTATACTTTTTACATCATTGACTACACCTATTATCTATAATATAAAAATGAATCGCAATATGTGTTGGTAAGCGCATAACTCAACAACGCCTGGACCAATTGGGCCAATTCTTTTTTTAAAATGTTCATTGAAGACCTAGGATGGTTCTTACGGCGAGAAAAAAATCGAATAATTTCCGGGAAAACCCTAAAAGCCTTTTTTTTCACATACAAACGTTTTCTAACTAAAACGTAGAATCAATTTGAGCTTTATTGCTATTATAATATAAAGTTCTTTAAAATGACTTACTTTTAAATACTTATAGTGTTTTATTTAATTATTTTTAATTCACACCGAATTATTACCAGGGTGACGGTTCTGTTCAGGATAATTTTTGCAAAGAATATAAAACGGTAGGAACAAAAACTGCCACATTACATTTTTTTCTGACAGGACGAAGTCTGTCGGGTCAGCTAGTTATAATAATAAAATGTCGGGATGGTGATGTAATAAATTCCCGCAGCACGTGAAAATGATGTCATATATTATTAATATTCAAATCTGGCCATAGCAAAATAATTAATACGTTTAGCATGGCCATTAAATTTGTAGATATGCGAAATTTAATTTGTCATTTACTAGTTACAAGTTTTTTTGTTATTTTTATCATTGCTATGCTAAACAGTCTACGTCACTCCAATCTAGGGGCGTAGTCAAATGAAAAAGTAATTAAATTGAAAAAGTGTTTATTCAGTTTAGGTTCTTACAGAATACTTCATTATCAGCTCATTAAATATACCCATCGAGGGGCACGAGCCTACACGTATTAGGCTTTAGTCGTCCACGCGGGCCCAGTGCGGGTTGGACGACTTCACGCACAACCTTTGTATAGCTTCGCAGGCGTGCATGAAGGTTTCTACACGATGTTTTCCTTCACCGTAAGAGCGTCGGGTAACGTACATATATTTGGAAACACATTGGTAAGTGGCGGGATTTGAACGTCAGTCCTCCCGGTAGGAGGGAACAGTCCACACATTGAGCCACGACGTTACACACTACTACAGAACACTTGTGAATGTCAAATGAAGCTACACTGGTTCGGACGGTAGTTCTCTACTGAGAAGAATCCAGCAACAAACTCAGTAGTTATCATAGAATAGTGTTTGTTATGTATGACTTTTGTGAAACATAAACGTTTACGCAGCAGAAGCTCTTTGTCTGTGTTCTGCTCTCTGGAAAAATATCCTCTTCCTTAGGAAGAGGGATATAGCCTATAGCCACCTAGATAAATAAGCTAACACAGATTTTTTGTTAAAACTGTACAGTACGGTCAGGATCTCACCTGATGGTAAGTGATACGCTTACCATGACAGAGCGGCATTGGAGAAGACCAACAACTAATAGAGTTTCAAGTCAGACCATTACTTCCTCAGCGCGTTCAACAAACTAAATTTTTTAGTTTTATAGTATTAGTATAGATAGGGGCCTTTTTTTCGGTTGGATCGATCGCTGTGTTCTCTCAGCTAAAAAAGTTAATGCAACGAACCTAAAGTTATTCAGAGTGGGTCTTGACTTCGGCATAGGGCGTTGCAGGGGGCAGTTGAGAAGAAAAGCGATCCGATACGGGAACTTATAGGGTCGTGTGATGTTTCCTTTAACGTAAGGGGTTGGTAAACGTATATATATTTTTGAAAATTCGAAAATGGTGTACTTAGCAGGATTTGAACCAGCACCCTCCAGATCAGAAGGCAACAGTCCTCATCAATGAGCCATTGAGGGTCTTTTTTCCCTGTTTTTTTCTTGAGCTTGCTTTAAAATAATAATAAAAAAATCTAGACTTTAAACGACTTTATACGTGTGTTTTAGTTTTTACAGGCCGACAATAACTAGTTATCGAAAAAACAAGTTATTGAAAAAACTAGTCTAGTCTAGAATATTGGTGATAAAATCCACCGTTACGTATGTTACTTTTTATATCAACTTACGTCATATAGGGTTTTCAATTTAAACACGCGGTAGTGAATTAAGCCAAGTTCAAACAATAGAACTGGCGAAAAGTACGTATGTAATATTACACGAACCATTTTTAGTCACTTTGAACCCCTCATTCAATGCTATTCTGTATATATAAAGGTAGATCGCCACCCGTGCCTCAAAAACGAACCGCCAAAAATACAGTTTGTAGGCCTTTGTCTAGGTAAAGGTGCGCCCATTCGAAATATGTGTATGTGTGCTGTCGCTGCATTCGGAACACTTTTTTCGATTGTTTGTGAGCATATCACGAATCGAATATCTATACTTATTCGAATTTCGAACACATTTACTAAATAAAAGAGTACAAACTGTACTTTCTTCGGTGGTTCGTTTTTGTGGTACGGATGGCGTATCTACCTTTATATATGCAGAATATCATTGGTCGAGATATATGTGACACAATATTGAACTTGGCTTTCATTTAGGTTTGCCACCCGTACATAATAAAGTATTGTATGTTATTTCATGTATGTAATTAAACTCTATATTTATAAGAATAATAAGTATGCGCAAATAATCCATTTCACACTTATGTTTCGATAGGATCACAATTTTGGCAATTTCCTGTAGGACATTTGAAGGTTAATTTTCGGATCTTCACATCAATGGGCAAGTAGCTACTAGATGGTAGACTCGGTACTGAGTCGTCTAGGTAGGCACCACCGCCGTGCCAGATATCGTCTCGTGAAAAACTAGTGTTTTAAAATTTTGTTTTGAGATGCCAACCTAAAAAAATACCGGGTAAAAGAGATTTTGTTATTTCGAGCAACGGATACAGGCTCGAGAAACAAGACGAGGATGCAATAAATAAATAAATTCATTCTTGATGGAAATAAATAATGCCTTTTGACTAGTATTAATTTCCTTCAACACTCCCTTTGTCATGGTCAGGCATATCACCTACCATCAGGTGAGCGAACTGACCATCCTGTTTACTTAATAACATAAAACTAAACTAGAGATCTGATGGCTCTCAGCCTTAAATAACGAGCCTAAGATCGTTCCAAATCTAAATATCTAAACAGGTTAACGGTTCGAAGATTATTTCGGAAAGGAAATAAAAATCTAGTTTGTGAGGTCATTAAATTAGTCCCCAACGAGTCTTTGACCATTAACCAAAAAAAAATCAATTTCTTTATTTAAATAAATCTTTTACAGATACTTTTGAATCGTCAATTGGGATAATAATCCCATATTTTAGGACTCTACCACCGGTTCGGAATAAGTAGGATCTTCGAGAATAGCTGGTAATTAACTCGATAGATGTCACTTTTTTGAACTTTTTATATCATTTTTTTTATAATAATAATACATCATTTATTCATAACCCAACAGTGATATCTTTCAAGCAGTATGCAATACATGGTTCGGGTTCATATTACAATGCTGATTCAAGGGGTGAGTCCTGACATGGAAACTAGTAAAAACTGTATTTCCCATATCAGTGATTCCTGATATTTTTACAAGATTGTACATGTTGTAAGTTATATTAAATACACCATATGATATGATGTTATGACAAAAATGAACACGAATAAAATAAAAAGTTGTATGTCTATGTTAGTGTGCGTTTGTGCGTATGACTGTCTGTGTGTGTGTGCGTGTGAGTGTGTGTTTGTGTGTATTTATGTACGCGTGAGTGTTTTTGTCATGTTAGCGTTTATGAAGTTAGATTGGTATGAGCCATACATTGTTTATTATGTAACGAGATTTTCGGTATCCAGATATGCCATACTAATTAGATTATACGTAGTTTTCTTTTTGACCTCAAAACTATTTAGAGTATATAATATGTGAAAGTCTATGTATCTTGTTATATAGAAGGGAGGACAGGGCGCATACTGACGCTTTGTAAAAGCAGTCGACATTTCATTGTAGGACATACGTGGGTCGAGGCTCGACGGTGGAATTCAAGCATCAATGACTCAACACTGATGCTTAATTTTAAAACGAAATAACGGATTTTGATGCGTTTTTTTTTAATAGATACAGTGATTGAAAAGGAAGGTTTATATGTATAATAGCACTTATTAAATAGTGGAGAAATTCTGTTATTTTTATTTGCGGCGGTACCGGACGGCCGGGGCGGGAGCCTTTTAGTAGCATTACACCTGTGCGAAGCCGGGGCGGGTCGCTAGTAGAATACATTATATTATCTATGATGTTATGTATCTGAGATTATGCAAATAAATGTTTATACACGCAATCGACTCGTGCCGGGTAAATTAACGGACATCTACGGAGACCTAACATCTGTTGTCTCGGGTGACGGGCGCAGTGCAGCATTGATGGAGGATAATAACTGTATATCAGTTGTTGGTCTCCTTCAATGCCGCTCTGTCATAGTCCGGCGTCTCACTTACCATCAGGTGAGCGTCCTGACCGTACTGCACACTTGTAACATAAAACAAATAAATAAATATCCACTGACATTCACACAGCGCCATCTAGCCCCAAGTTAAGCGTGAAGCCTGAATTATGGGTACTAAACAACAGATAAACATACTTATATATATATTTTGTAAATACATACATATCATACATAGAAAACACCCAGACCATTACAAACAGACATGTTCATGCACAGAAATGGTTGTACTGCCCGGGTATCGAACCGGGAACCCTTGGTGTTGCAGTCGACCTCCCAACCGCAACACCAAAAAGGTCGTCGAACAAAACAAAAGTGGAACTGTATAGGTACCTACTTGTGTATATTATGTATTTGTATTTATACCGAATAACGGATGAAGCTCTGAACACTCACTCGACTCGTGACGGGTAAAGCTCTTGGTAATAAATGGGCTCATAGTACAAAGCGACCACGTGTAAAACAAACATACCTAATACTTTTTAAATATTATGCTCAGACACTCACATAGCGTCATCTAGCTTTGAACATAGGTATTAAAACGGATAAACAAAATATTATTATTAATAAATAAATACATATCCACTGACATAAACAAGTGCGGATTGGAAAACTTCACACACTACGAAGAGATTCAAACTCTTCGCAGGCGTGCATGAAGGTTTCCTCACGATGTTTTCCTCCACCGTAAGAGCGTCGGATAACGTACATAAAATTTCGAAAATTCGTAAACTCATTATAAAATAGTATAGATATGTAATTTGAATGCTGAATTCTATTCTTGAATTTTTTCTTAAAAATCTTGTTTGAAAATAAAAAAAACACGATTACATTTGGTAATAACACAACCTTGCGGTTTTAATAGAATTCGAAAATTGCATAATATTGTGGTTTTGGTATTAACGCTTCACGCACTTTGTGATTCAAAGTATGTCAGTGGTCTTAATGAGGGTCATGTAAATAATAATAAAATAATAATAAATATCCACGGACATTCACACAGCGCCATCTAGCCCCAAGTTAAGCGTGAAGCCCGTAGGTACTAAACGACGGATAAATATACTTAATACATTTTTTTTTTTTTGTAAATACATACATATCATACATAGAAACACCAGACCATTACAAACAGACATGTTCATGCACACAAATGTTTGTACTGCCGCGGGATCGAACCCGGAACCCTTGGTGTTGCAGCGACCACTCAACCGCAACACCAAATGGGTCGTCGATGTAATTATTTTCACCTTAGGGAAGCTTTGTAAAAATGCAAAGTGTATTACTAGATGGTAGACTTGGTATAAAATTAAACCGAATTAACTGTAGAAGCGTATTAAAAAATATCATGTCCCAAGTTCTCTGCTGTATTCTAAACCGAGAAATGGCTACCGTGTTACCCCAAATTAAACGCGAGTGTAGACACGTGAAAAGCTAGTTATCTATAATAAAAAAATCGACAAAAACCCAGTTAGTCACGGGAGCTATAAAATAGTTTTTTCCATTAAATATTTTCTGATTTGTTTTTGAAGCGATAAATGAAATATGTCATCAGCATAAATTACATTCAATTATTTGTATTGATTTGATCATGATGATCAAATCAATACAAATTAGGAATTATAATATTTTTTAGGGTTCCGTAGCCAAATGGCAAAAAACGGAACCCTTATAGATTCGTCAAGTCTGTCTGTCCGTCCGTCCAAAGTTTTCTGTAAACCGCTATTAGGTTTTATTAGAAACTTGAAAAAAAAATATATATTTTGGGGTTCCCCATACATTGAACTGAAACTCAAATTTTTTTTTCATCGTACCCACACGTGTGGTGTATCAATGTGTAGATCTTTAAAAATGGTATTGAGGTTTCTAATATATTTTTTAATAAATTGAATAGTTTGCGTGAGAGATACGTCGAAAGTTGAAAAAATTGTGTCCCCCCCTCTAATTTCTAAACTATCACCGTATAGGGTGAATTTCTAAACTATAGGGTTGATAAAATAAAAAAAATATATACCATAAAATCTAACAACGAAATTTAGTTTGAACGATTTCTGATGTGTAGTTTTTTTTATACGTCATAAACGGTGAACCACTATATTAGCTTTCTTATATTTTTTTCATACTAGCTTTTGCCCGCGGCTTCGCTCGCATCAAATTCGGGATAACACGGTACTTGCATTTATCACTATACATACGATTTCCCCTCCTTCCAACTCTGAAGGTTTCGGGGTCAATTTCAGATTTTTTTTAGCATAAAATATGTTATAGTGAGCTAACCTTAAAAGATAGACATATGCTGTCGCGGACTTTTTTGTAGACCATTAAAAGCAGAACAATACTCTGATACATGACTTTTGTGTAACTTTAACCGTTTACGCAGCGTACGCAGCGGAAGCTCCAAGTATGAAGAAATACCCCCGATTTTGAAACATTCTTCATTGCTGCTCCGCTTCTATTACTCGTAGCGTGATGATATATAGCCTATAGCCTTCCTCGATAAATAAGCTATCTAACACTGAAAGAATTTTTTCAAATCGAACCAGTAGTTCCTGAGATTAGCGCGTTCAAACAAACAAACTCTTCAGCTTTATATATTAGTATAGATTAAAGCTGTAGTAGGTGCCTAAGTAAATCAAAATTACTTTATTTTATGTTACTTGCTGCTGCGGAACCCTCCACGGGCGATTCCGACTCGCGCTTGGCCAATTTTTATTTCATATACAGCCTCTAATTAATATACAAACATAATGCGTCAATAGTTGACGCATTTCCTACGGACATCAACTTAAACATACAGTTTTAAATGTTATTAAAAATTTCACAAGTTAAAAAAAGAGCGTCGGTGGCTCAATGGTGTGGACTGTCGCCTTCCTACCGGGTGGGCTCAGGTTCAAATCCCGACACGTACCAATGTGTTTTCGAATTTTCGAAAAATTTATGTACGTTATCCGATGCTCTTACGGTGAAGGAAAACATCGTGAGGAAACCTTCATGCACACCTGCGAAGAGATTCGAAGGTAGTATGTGAAGTCGTCCAATCCGCACTGGGCCCGCGTGGACGACTAAGGCCTAATCGCCCTATGCGGGTAGGCTCGTGCCCCTCGGTGGGGACGTTTAATGAGCTAATGATGATGAAAAACAATTTAAAATTTTGTTGACACCCTTCTTGTGCATAATCAAATAGTAAAATAAAATTGGTATAAACTCGGTATTTATTAGTTTTTTTATAGTGTGGTTACATTTTGGAATACTAGTCACCAGCCGACCCAGCTCTATTCTTTCATCCGTTTTCATCCCTTTGTTGTTGTTGTTCCCCGTATTCGGACTAAGCGTTTTGTATCTTCTCGTACCTTCATTATGCATACTGTAAATGTATAGGTTGAACTGCCTGCGTCTGTGTTTCCGGCTACATACAACCCGGGGGCATTCAAAAAACGAGAGACTTTTTCTGGGCAAGCTCGCTCCATCTTGAGCACGTTACTTCTGTCTGTTGGGGAGAAAATTCCGAGTAGTCCAATTGGTAAGACTACGAGGTAAAACTACGCGGTAAGACTACGCGGTAAGGCTATGCGGTGAGACTACAGGGAATATCCCGAAGAATGAGTGTATGGATCTCACTATTCGAAAATTAAAGACCTTCTGATTTCCCCGCTAAAGGAAAACATCTCTACGCAAATCACCTCTGCATTGTTCACAAATAATAACATAACCAAACATCCGTTAGCCTTTTCTCATAACACGAAATGATAAATCAGCAAATACCTTACGGGAAATGAACTTGAGCTTGTGTTACATGTTATAACCTTTGGTTATTGACAAACGTTATTTTCCAATGTTAAATTCGCGTCAGTATACACGTGAGCTTGGCCATATGTGACCATATTGATATAAAGATCTTTGGCTCCATAAAGAAGTAAGGTTCCCGCGAAACGAAGCAGTCTCTCGTGTCTTTCGCGCAGTGAGGACAGGTGTGATTGCATCGCCATTTAGGAATTTAGAGGTGTTTTGTTGAAATTCTTTCCTATTTTTTAAATAGGTCGTGGTTTGGGCGGTAAAGGGTTTAAGGTGTTTTAAAAAAAAATAAAAAAAAGCAAACAAATATTATAATAAATAATTAAATTTTATTTTAAAAACCAATTCACTTTTAAGAATTATAATAAAATAATTATTTAAATTCCATTTTAATAACTAATTAACTTTTAATAATTATAATAAATACATAATTTAAATTTTATATTAATAACTGACTAAAATAAACCGAAAATGATGATGATATATTAATGCTTA